>JACEII010000025.1:7082374-7105757 GCA_014332785.1 Antheraea mylitta | reverse complement strand
ACTCCATGACTATCCCAAAAAACAGTCGCCATCACTTTCCCAGCCGAAAAAACAGATTTTGCTTTTTTTTGGGCCGGTTCCCCCTTTGCAGTCCACTGTTTCGACTGTGTTTTTGTTTCAGGCGTATAGTGATGTATCGAAGTTTCATCTACAGTAATTAATCGGCGCCAAAACTCGGATTTATTGCGCCTAAACTGTGCCAACAGAGCATTAGAAATGTTCATTCGAACACGTTTTTGGTCTAAAGTTAGCAAACGCGGCACCCAACGCGCGGACAGCTTTCTCATACCTAAATCTTGATTTAATATGTGACAAACACGTTCTTTGGACATCTTCATTGCCTCTGCTATCTCTCTCACTTTAATTCGGCGGTCATCTAACACCATTTGGTGAATTTTATCGATGTTATCATCAGTCGTTACAATTTTTGGACGTCCTGGACGTTCATCATCTACCAAGCTCTTACGGCCACGTTTAAATTCAGCTGCCCAAAATTTCACTGTGGTAAATGAAGGTGAAGAGGCCCCGTATACAGAGTTTAACTCATCTTTGATTTGCGTAGGCGTATTCCCTTTCAAAAACAAATATTTTATGACTGCTCGATACTCGATTTTTTCCATTTTCACAAAAATACTCACTTCGGCTCACTCAAAGGACTGTCAAATAAAAACTGCGCGTCCAAAATGGCTGAAACTTTGGTGTGTTACTGTCAAAAGATGCACAACTATATTCCCTGACTTTTATTGACGAGTGTTGCCATTTTCAAGTTGAGATCGGAAACTTTTCAGACCGCCCTCGTACGTATATCTAGATAGATTAGCTTAGGTTAGCTCAGATAGGTCGCGATTTTTGCACAAAACAGGCAACAGCCCAAGCCGAGGTGTGCCGTGCACACTTAAGTTGGTCGCCCAAACATCCCAAGTCGGTTGAGTGCATTCAGCGCTCGCCTCAATAGTTCGATGAAGCTGTAAAGACCTTTCCAGGTCAACAGCGTATACATTTCGAAAAAAAAAAAAATCGTCGTTAACATACGCTGCCACAATTATCGCTATCTTTGTCGTGCAGCCAGTAGTACTGCACTAAATTATACCAATAGCTATATTCTATACACATATTATTTTTATAGCAATAAATCGGTCTAAATATTGAGTTAATAACTGAATTTGTGTGAAAGATGAAATTTGTACTTATTTATATCTAAATATAATAATAATAAAATTACTGTTATTTTAGCATGGATTAAGATTACTTTTATTTTTATCTCCAAAAATAGCATCAAGCACATTATTGTCAATACCATAAATGTCTTTCAATAATAATTCCATTTTAAGAACGTTTCAAAGTTAGTGAAAAATACATCCTAAATTTTAAAAATCAATATTTTTGTCTGTAAAGGTACGATATACACAAATAAACGCAACTCTTACCGGCAGCCAGATAGCCCGTTGTTTGGATGAATATAATATATAAAACTGGCTTAATTGATTCTTTCCGGTATGGCCTCTACCTATGTAGGTATTTTCGCCAATATCAAGTGTGACAAATACACGATATAAATTTAATGCCAAATATTTAGTGTAACAATTTAGAATAATCTATAATAGAAACATATCAACATGGATAAATTACCAAAAGGTGATATGTACTATGTTGTGAGTGGTACAGAGATTATTTATAAAAATAAATTGGAAATATATTTAAAATACGTTTTCGAAACAGTTTATAACTCTTAGACAATTGTTTCAAGCAAGTGACAGTTGACGACGCTGTTTAACGCTTCGATACGGTGTTCATATATTTTTCTTTAATACAATGGAGTATAAAAAGCTTTTAATACAAGTTGAGAATAATTGTGATAAAGTAAGTGGTAGAGATGCTTATTTAGTTTTATGTAGGTTAGTTTTTATCTTAATTGATCCTGGTAGATGTTTTTTTTTTTCTTCGAAATGACTACATTATTGACCGTGCAAGGTCTTAACAGCTTCACCAGACTACAAACAACGAAGTGTTTGATGGTGCTACGAGCGGGTACTAGGCTTATTTAAAAAAAAATACATGTAATCTGGGTATATGTTTCAGTGAATCCGTGGATAGTTTGGATTCACAATTGGAAACGGTAGTTGTGGCTGTAATCGGGTATCAGTTTTATTCAATTTTTTCGCGTTTAAAAATACAATGGAAACCAGTGATAACCAATTTGGTGCAGACGAAGTTGCACGGGTCAGCTAGTACTATAATAAAACTGTAACAAGTCGAAATCTGTACATTAAATATTTTTTGAAAATTTTAATCAGGGTATAGACTATGTTATCGATATAGAAGCCAAAAATAATCTTTTTACAATTTTTGTCTGTCTGTCTGTCTGTCCCTATGCACACGCATCACTCTGAAAGTACTGAACCAATCTTGATGAAACTTGACATAGTGATAACTAATATTACGAGATTACATCAAATATACTTTTTGTCTCATAAAACGCAAAGGGTTCTCCAGGATTAAAGTCTAGAATATAAACCCGAATTACTCTGAAAGTACTGAACCAATTTTAACGAAATTTGACACGGTGATAACTAATATTAGAAGACTACATCCAGGATACTCTTTGTCCCATAAAACGCAATGAGTTCTCCAGAATAACGAAAAACAAAAATTTGCAGTTAACGTAACTAGACTTTTTTGCGACACCTTAGTACAAGAGCCGGCAACGTTAAAAGAACAAGAATTTTAGAATACCTGATTCCTTAATACATCAATATATATTTTTTTATATCATAAGAGGCAAACGAACAGGTGGGTCAAGTGATGTTTAGTGACCACCACCGTCTATAGACACTAGCAACACCAGGGGATTTGTAAGTGCGTTTCCAACCTGTATATGGGGGAGTGTAAGGGAACCTCCGGCACTCTCACTGACCGAACGAAACATTACAATGCAAGCAGTGTTATTTGACGTCGGTTTTCTGTAAGTATTCTGGCAGTATTAGCCCGAACGAGCAGACCCATTCATGCTGAAACCAGTAATAGCTTCAGCGTGGCTCTACCACCTACAGAAATTATCAATATATCAATAGACAGAATTTAGGACACTTGGTAGCGGGTTAACGTTGTATTTTTAATAGGCATTTTGATTTATGATTAATCAATAATAAGTTTAGGAACATTTTTTTCAGTAACTTTTAAACGCAATTAAACATTCAGACACATTTTTTTATAAACAATCATATATATACCCGCTGATATATTTTATAAATAAAAAAAAGAATGTGGTGTCATGGGACACCAGGTAGGAACGAAGTTCTTTCGGCTAATGTAGAATGGACACTATTTGGAAAAAAAAATCGTGCTCAATTTTATGTAATCGTAATTCAAATTATCAATTAAAATAACAAAATATGTCTCTTTATTTTTGTTTGACAACATAAAATTACATAGAATAGAAATAATTACAAAAAAGGAGAAAGAGAAAGATATTATACACTACTCGCTTATGTATACGACTGTCGCGCCTGCGCACGTCTCATTTAACTGTTTTATTCCATGCACTTTTCGTTACAGTTTTACTATAACATTTTTTTCAGTTCGGTCGCGCAGCAAAATCTCTATCTCCTCCAAGCCTGCCGTAAGGAACTTCGTTCCAATAATAAATTTCAAATCAATTTTTTTTTTTCATAGCAAAGAACCAATTTCATTTTATTAAACATTATTGACCACCATATACAACGATAAACGTAAACGTATGACTTGGGATTGACGCCATCTCAAATATATGCGTCGTCGACCATCAGGCTATACAAAGCCGAAATACCTTGGGCCGGCGAGGTGAAATATCTTGGTGTTACTTTAGATAAACACTTAAATTTCGATTCACACACAGAAAGAGTGCGAAACAAAGCCGTATGGTCTTAGGTCGTTTCTATCATTTGCTTTGTCATAAGAGTAAAATATCCCCCAGACAAACTCACTTTATACAAAACTTGCATCCGTCCGATTATGACGTACAGTTGTTCGGTCTTTGCACATGCGCAAAATCGTATTCAAAAGTTGCAGGTTCTCCAGAACTGAGCCCTACATAAAATCACCGGTGCCCCATGGTACGTCCGGAATAAGGATCTCCAGAGGACCTGGAGATGCTTTCTATCTGAGCGTATATACAATCACTTACAGGTAGTTATTTCGAAAAAGCCGCGAATCATCCCAGCCCGTTAGTGGTATCCGCCGCGAACGATGAACCCGTACCCAACGCTGCGCAGTATAGAAGACGACCGCGACACATTTTTACCGACCCTCCTGATTCAATCACGTCAGCGAACGATCAGTACCAGCCTGTCTCTTCAAACAGAGCGTGTTCTCACCCACGCCCGCATAACCGCAGATCACGCCGCCGTGGTCTGGGACTAAATTTCGCTCCCGTACACCAAATTAGGCCCGTCTCGGCACCGGCTCAAGCCTAGATCTGTTCCCTGGGCGTGGAGCCCTTGAGTTCGCTGCTCACGCGATACAGTGACACAAGAGTTCTACCCTTATTTTTCGTTATCCTATCCTACATAGTTTAGAGGATTTTTTCCTACACAAAATACATATAGAAGTTGTTGAGGCACGCATGCTTGGTACACATGCATGTTTCAATAACTTATATACGTATATAAGTTACCGGACTACTAAGACGAGCGCTTAAGGCACTCAGCCCATTTTATTTAGGCAACCAGTTCAAGGGTCCACGGCACACCTCGGCTTGGCTGTTGCCTGTTGCATGCAAAATCGCGACCTATCTTAACTAATCTAGCTAACTATTCATATATGTATGAGTGTTGAAACGTATATGTATACCAAGCATACACGCCTTAACAACTCCTGCATATATTTATTATCGGAAAATTGAGAGTTTTTTAGTTCGATAAAGAAAAAAGGAAACCCTTCCACTTTCATGTGTAACATGTTTCATTCATCATCATTCAGTGTTTCATGTGTTTCACGTGTGTGGGGGTGATCGTGTAGTGTTGTAGCAGTGATGTATATTTGTGTGTCACCGTATCGCGCAAGCAACGCACTCAAGGGATCCTTACCAAAGGATTGAACCTGATGTATAAAACTGGCTTGGTTTGAAGGTGATAGGTACTATGTTGTGAGTGGTACAGAGATTATTTATAAAAATATATTGGAAATATATTTCAAATACGTTTTTGAAACAGTTTATAGCTCTTAGACAATAGTTTCAAGCAAGTGACATTTGACGTTTTCGGCGGGATGTTTGACGCTTCGATACGGTGTTCATATATTTTTCTTTAATACAATGGAGTATAAAAAGGTTTTAATACAAGTCGAAGATAGTTATGATAAAGTAAGTGGTAGAGATGTTTATTTAGTTTTATGTAGGTTAGTTTTTATTTTAATTGATCCTGGTAGATGACGCTACGAATGGGTACTAGGTTTATTTAAAAAATGAATACATGTAATCTGGGTATATGTTTAAGTGAATCCGTGGATAGTTTGGATTCACAATTGGAAACGGTAGTTGTGGCTGCAATCGGGTATCAGTTTTATTTGCGGGGTGGTAGGGCATTACAGCCTGACTGGGTCACAACCACCATGTACATGACGAAAAAATCCGTAATAGTGATTCGCTTCTGCGCGTCGCGTTTCGGGATCAGCCTGTGCATATCCAGCTTTTTGTAGGCCGGCATGATAGTGGCGAACAGCGATGGATAGTGTGTCACTCTGTGGTCGCTATTGTTTTTGGATTGTACTGTGCTTACCATCAGGCATAGTGCAGGCATTTTGCCGTGCTACGATAAAAAAAAGAAACAATTTTTTCGCGTGATAACCAATTTGGTGCAAACGAAGTTGCACGGGTCAGCTAGTTTACAAAATAAAAACATCTTAAGCAACACGAAATCTTTATTGAATTTAGAGCAGACACAATGCACAGCTTAAATAAAAATATTTGGATACATATTTAAAACATCTATATAAATATGGTCACGATTATACATTTCTAAAATCCATTTTTTAATACCCTAGAGTAAAATGACGTTCAATTTGTTACTAGTTCATTGCATTTTAAAAATAATGTTGTCCAGTAATAAAAGCTAGTCGTAAAATAAATTATAGATTATTCTTAAGTTTTCCTAAAATAAACTCCCAAACGCTTCAAAGTGAAGGCAGAGTGAGGTAAACGTAATGCTCATTATTATTAAAATGTTTTACCCTACATTTCATTTTTAGTTCCCTTAATTGCGTAAAAATAATTAACTATATTCCATAAATATAACCCCAAAAATTAATTAAAACAAAATAAATAGTAGGGTAGTTAATGTGGCAACATTATTTCATTTTCACGTTTGACATTCAAGTTACTATAAGGCATTAAAAAACGAAGCAGTTACATTATACATATATTTAAGTTAAAACTCTTGAGATTACTCACAAGAATAAGTAAAACCAAGACTCACTAAACACAAAAAAATTAAGGAATACTGTCGCCACTATGGGGCAAACATCTATTTTATTTAGTTGGTCTTGGTTGAACAGAACTCCAATCCTTTACTCAAGTAGTCTTTTCTAACTTGAACAGTGCGATTTATTACAAGGGCAGGTTGAACTCACACCATTCAATTTAAAAGAAACTTGGTGCGTGCAGCATCCTCATCGTTGTCCGACATCTTAAAGCGAACATCGATGACGATACTGTACAGGTAGAAATTGTTACAACCTCTATACTTTGCATTAAAATAATGCCCATTTTCACAGGCAAGGGATCCTAACTGCGCAATCGTCAACATCCAGTGATCGTTTCACTCTCAAACACACTAGTTCTATACCTCCCTGCAAAGTTAACCGTCTTGTATCTAAATGAAAACCTAGATAAATCACTGGTACAATTTTCAAAATCATAAATAATCTCCACTCCTACCTTATCTTTATAAGTTCCAACCCTTGCATTTTGTTAATACGTTGTTAAGAGTTCAAGTGATTCTGACTGCATCATCGGAGCTTGAGCTTATTATAAAGCTAAAGTCAGGCAGTTCATCCACAAGACATTACTAGCTGAGAATATTTTTTTCCGTTTAATGCTCAGCATGTTAATTACGGCTTAACACACAATGCTTAAACTTAATTTACAATGGCTTGTTTAAAACGAAAAAGTTACCATAATTACATGAATTAATTAGTATGTACATACAAAGCTACAAATTTCGAGTTTATCGTTTAATATTATTAAGATATTGATGCAAAAATCATGACTATATAATGCTGAATATTAAACTGGAAATATAGTTCACTTTTTTTTGTACTTTTATATATTTTATTATTTTTTTGTTTTTTTTTTCATTTGTTTTTATATTTAAAGTAATTTCCACGCTGGGAAAATTACACTAATTCTATGCAAAGTATAGCTTGTATATTGTTATTGTGACCACTCCATACTTTGTAAGTTACGGGCTATGCCATTTACCCTCGCACGTTGGCAGTCATAATACAAGTGATAAATCACTTGCTCATGAATAATTTAAAATAAAGCAAAACTCATTTAAAACAAAATAAATTAAAATAAAATGATTAAATGTCTCGACATTAAAAAAAATATTAATTACAATAAATATTTCATTAAAATATTAATCTTTCCAAAGGGAGACATTAATAATAAAATTACATAATATGGTTTCATTCTTCATTAAATTCAATAAGAGGTAATGTAATTTACTACATCAGAATCCTATTATTATGTTGTATATATCACTCATAGTTTAAAATGACATCTAAAATTTTAGTTGTTGTCAGAGTGCTTTAGATATGTAAATTATTCAGGAAGCACGTGGCGAATCTAAATTTTTTTTGGTTACTTGGACCGAATACATAAATGCTTATAAACAACGAGAATATATGTACATTTTTTTAAAGCATCCATTAATTAACAATACACCGCCATTTTTGAGATGTCTCTGCCGATAGTAATAATATTTCTGTGAACACAGTACAGCTAGTGTAGTTTTATCTCAAGAACTTTCAAAACAAGCAATTGTTTTCTACAACTTTCTAACGTGATCTATATCGACCCCCAAGGGATCTATGACGTCAATGTCGGGAAAAAAAATTTAGGGTCCTTGGTTTTTAAATAAGACTCAAGGATAATTATCTCATTTACATACTGTCTACTTAAATAATGCTTCTTTATAATATGAATTTATCTAAACATGATGGTGAAATAAGATGACATTGCAAAAGGTCTACAAGGAAAAAAAAATAGGTGTCTATGGATTAGTCGATTAATACTCCAAAATCGTAAAGTACCCTAATTCTCGTGTAAAAATAATGCCAACATATAGAAGTCCCAGAACTGGGCCAAATACTCTTGAGTATAATATACTGTTCTATTTTTTTCTGACTATGAGAATATTACTCGGGTTCAGATTTCCTCACAAAGTTTTTATTCATCATTAGCTGATATGTTATCTATTTAAAATAGTAAATGTAACTGAATCCTAAAAATCATTACACATGTCAATGTTTGAAGCTGTAGAAACTGAATCCTATTTTCCATTGCTAAAACTACTAAACCTCTGTGACTTTAGTATACAAGTCAGTAAGTCTTTTAATTATCTGACTTTATTGCTGATCTTTTTATCTTTTCTAATGGAAAACAATAATAATCTCGTCTCTATTTATAATTTGTATATAGTATTATTACCTCTTTTGTGATACTCAATTATTATGATTATTGTATTAAAATATAATAAAACTTGCAACAGCCGATTTATTATCATTTAAAAATAACCAATGAGTGTAAACTAGAGAACAAAACATTTCTTAGATAAAATAATTTCATCAAAATCTTTCAATTTCCGAAAAATAAATTGCATTCAAGTACGAGAATTGTTTAGACTGAATAAATTGTTGGATAATTATCATTTGTCACCCATAAGAAAACAAAATTGTAATTAATTCATATGTGATTTTTTTATATGTAGAATTCATACTATTAGTGAAATGGCACCTTTTTAATTCAATTTATTTAGTATATTTAGACATTTCATTATTGTTAAAAGATATTTACAGACTCTGGATTATTAAAGGTTTTCCAAATATATTTCAATTCATTCTGTACACATATCAAAGGAAGGCGAAAGGAAAATATTCACAAGTAAGATACTGCAAACATGCCAGTTATAAAGCATAGCCCGAAGTGCTTATTTAAAGGCATTAACGCCATTATTCAAATGTGGAAGTGGTATAAAAGAAAGTTTAGCGAATTCGAAACCTGGCGACATCAATTACAAGTCTCCTTTGCTTTTGGTGCATCGATTTAATTCACAGACCTCATCCGTTTAAGAATACATTTGTATTCTCCGAGATGCATATATTTAAACCATTAGTTACGTCTGATAGCCATAGGAATACGATGTATTGATGTCGCAAGGTCGTGAGATTCACTTCTTGGTCATAATCTTAAGATACTCAAGGGCGTTCTGTGCTGCCGAGGCTTGGGCATCCTTGCTCGTGAGCCCGGACCCGTGGCAGACGGCTACTGGCAATGTGGAAAGCTGGACGAGGCACTGGCAGAGCCCGGTCATGGACTTCTCTTCTATATCCACGTAAGTCACTTCAAACGATTGCTCCGAAGCTATCTCTTGCAAGAATTGGACAAAATTGAAGTCCTTATTGTTCAGCTGCGTTACCTATCGCAAATGGGAGAAAAAGTAAGGCTAAACTATTTGAAACAAATAGCATATTATGTAAATATATAATAAAAATCTATCACACAGTATATGTCATGTTTATGTAGATATGAGATGTATACTGCATTTTTGTGATGTCAAATGAAGGTCACATGTTTACAAAAAAAACACGTAACACTTGACTTCCAAGGCATGCATAGTAATTGAAATTTGTCCATACCTGCAACTTGGCCAGGTTGGGGCCGACAGACTGTTTGAGGTGTTTGTGAAACTGCGACACCTTGTGGCTGTGACTTGTTGTCAAAGTGGAGATTTTACTATCTTTCAAGTCGGCATAACGAGCCGCGACTCCGCCCTAAAACACAATACGGATAATAATTATCGATCTCAATTAATTATTTCACGAACCTTCTGTCCATTTTCGCCGGGCTTGAGCCGACCGAAAGATAGTAAAATACCTGGCCAAGTGCTAGCAATAACCTTAAAAGGGGAATTATACAAAATTATCACTAACATAGTTTTATATAACACTGTTATATAAAAAAATTATAAAAATGAAATGTCTGTACGTAATATCAAAATAATAAATAGCTTTTTACTAAATAGGTGTGAAATTAACAAAAAAAAAAAACACTTTTAATCTTTTAGTTTGTATGTTTGTTCTGGATGATATCTGAAACGGTTAGACCTAATTTGATGTGACTTTCACTAGCAGACACTGAAATTGCAGGGAATTACGTGGACTTTTTTTATTTTAGACCAACTATTACACTATATTTCTCCTGCAGTGGATTCTTTTAAATGGTTGGACCAATTTTCACGAGACTTTCACTACCAGATAGCTGACTTTAAACGGATTATGTAAAGCTATATTTTTTTTTTTTTCAGATTAACGGTTACCCATGACATAGTCCGCATTAAATATCTCAAATAATTGGACCGAATTTTACAGTACTTTGAAGTTATAAGAACTAACTTAGACTAATTCATTTTACACTAGCTGTTACTCGCGACCTTGTTCGAATGGATTTTAGTAGTTTTTTTGTAAATGAACACGTGAAGTAACGTTTCTGAATACTGCTTATTCAATTTGTAGTATGTTATAGTTTAAATGGGTTACACTTAAAAAATATGTTTCCTAAATTCAACGGAAAAAAATGTTACAGCTCACAGTTGTAGTGTATATAATAGAAATGTATGTTATTTGAATTTTATTGTATTTTTGGTAAATTTGGCGGCCATTTTATTTTAATTACAGCGCTCGCGTCGCCATAACTCAGTAAGAACAGCTATGTACGGGAATATTGCCATAACTGCAATGAGGGTTATTTTAATTGTTATATATTTAGACAGAAATAAAGTTTTACATCTTGATTAATAGTCATGCAAAATTTCAGTACTTCTAGGTCTTACTGTTTAATTAGAAAAAGAATTATAAACCGATTATTTATACTTCTGCAATATGATTAATAGACATTTTTAAAATAGAAGAGGTATTTTCAATAAATGTCGATGTTTTTATAAGTAGTTTGCATTTATATACATCTCTGACTACTAAATTATATAAAAAATAGTAATAATAAATTATTTATACGTTTCCAATGATAGTAAATACTAAGAATGAAATCCTTCAAAACAATAATTAAAAAATTTACCATTAAAATAATCAAAATGAAGAATGAATGATAGGATACGTGCGAGATAAATTAATTACGCAACATTATTTTCAAATTCAACCAGAGTTCTTGTTAATTTACCAGTTTAAAATAAAGAATTAGTAGGTTTTATGTTGTTTAATATTAATACCATACAAGTCACATTTCACAATGAACACATACATACACATATACATAGATTCTTATATCCTAATTTCATTGGCATAATTTTGTTCAATTTACTATGCATTTTATTAAAGTATGGTCAGTAGGTGGAAATTGTTAATTAATATCAACATATATGAAATATAAATTTCACTTAATTTTTTTTTTATGAAAATGTAATATATTTTATAAGAAAAAAAAAATTGGTTGCCTGTAAAGTCGGTATACGGGCGAAAGTTTTACGTGACAACGACTTTGAGTGGTAAAATAATTTTCGTATAGTAGTCTCTCTCGCTCTTAGGCGGGCTAACCATGCCCGAGTGGAAGGGACGCGTGCCTCTCACTCGCTCTCATTGTAAGCGCATAACGTGAGCGGAGCGTAACGCAGTTTCTTGAAGTGTCACCCGGCAAACCAATTTATAAGACGTTGTCACGTCAAAATGACTCGAGTCCCTTCATATGACATAAACAATTTAATTTTAAAGTAATGGTTCTTCAAAGTTAGAAAGGAAATAATATTTTTTACGTAAAATAAGAGAGTCATATGTATCATATGTTAATTTAACCCATTGAATTTAAAATAAATAAATAAAATTTACATATGTGAGTGAGTTCCATGATTTATACAAAATTATAACTACCACCAGATTATATTTTAAAAACTCCAATATTACCACTTGACTAGACACTACCTCCTGTTGTAGCAATGAACAAACAGACATCTTTATAAGAACACTAGTAGAAGTATCACATATGTATAGCACGTTCACGCCGGCGCGTACCACCGGTGGCCCGCACTAGACTGTCTTTTCTGGCGGCACGGACCACCGGTGGTACGTATTCGATTGGGCTATTTTTAATAAATAAACGTTAAATTATCATTATTTCTAATAACACAATCGAATACGTACCACCGGTGGTACGCGCCGCCAGAAAAGACAGTCTAGTGCGGGCCACCGGTGGTATGCGCCGGTTGTACGCGCCGGCGTGAACGTGATATAGGTATCAGCAGGTCTGTTTTGTCAATTATTTTTTGAGGCATGCTAATTCGCGAAAATTGTTACTCCTTATTTTTTTTAAGACTTCAACTACACAAACAAATCTCTTTACGACACAGTAACTGTGCTAGAAATATGTTTTAGATGTTGTATTTTTTTAACTCTTTCATTTATTTTACTGTTTTATGGCAATTTTACTATATGCTCGAAATTACCTTTGAGGGTACTGCATGCCCTCGCATGCCCCCACAAAATAAAACCCTGGTTATCAGTATATTTACATTAATAATTTCTTGTTTATTTCTGTTTAATCTGTATGTATTGCACATTGGCATATCATGTTATTATGTGTTTTTTTTTTTATAAAATATAAATATAAATTTTACCTCTTCATCGGGCTGGAAAGACTCCGGGGGGTTGTCCTGCAGAGCTTGCCACATTTTGTAAGCCGCCTGGCGCTTTGCTAATTTCTTAGATTTGCCAGTTCCAACTTCACGGCGTTTCAGCAGAGTACAGACGATAGTAAACTGACGTTCATGCGGTAACCCTGAAATATACACATACTATAAATAACGTTCTAAAATAATAAGTTCGTCTCTATTGTTTATAATCTTAATAATATAACTTTTGTAAAGCCAAAAAACATAATTAACACCACGGTTTGCTTCTCTTCTCCTTGGCAAATAAACTATGCAATGTTGAACACTTAGTAGTTATACAATATTTAGCTTTAACTAAAATTTCATAGTAAATGTAGCTGCGAATAAATGAAAGAGGATTAGGAAACCAAATAAAAAAAATACTATCCACTAGTTTTTATGATGCGAGAACTTCTATCTACCGCTATTATTCTATTATATCATCTATCTATAAATAAATAAAAATAAATAGGAAGAAAATTTAATATGTGGTAGAGCCACCCTGAAGCTATTACTGACTCCAGTATGAATTGGTCAGCTTGCTTGGTGTTGTACCACCCTCTCACAGAAAATCGACGTAAACCAACAGTGCTTGCATTGTTGCGTTTCGTTCGGTGAGTGACAACGCCGGAGGCCCACCTATACACACCTTCCGTCTCCTCTTCCATTCCCCCCCCCCCCCAAACCCGCAACACAGGCTGGCAACGCACTTGCGACTCCACTGGTGTAGCAAGTGTCTATAGATGGTGGTGATCACTTAACATCAGGTGACTAATGTATTTTTTTTGCCTCCTATGATATAAAAAAAAATAGTATACCCAATTTTTCCCCTTTTCATACATCAGTATTTATAAGGCTAGACAATTAAAACTCAATGTTTAAATTAACCCAATAAAAATACTAAGTAGACTAGTCCAAAGGATTTAAATTTTATCATTATTAGTATCCAAGAAAAACAAACTGTAGTACTTACGCCTGTTAATATTATCGTCATTCTCGGCATGGTATGAAGGTGGAGGCCAAAATCGGGACATGCACAATTCCTGAAGCCACCCCACTGGATTCCCCATTAATTTATCTTCAAATGATGCTACGACGTTGCCACTGAAATAATAATAAGACAGTTTTCATTACAATTTTTCCATTTGTACATACATACATTTTAATGTTGATTAAGTTAATTAAAAAATGTACATGCCATTTCTGTACATGTATGGTCCCCTTTGATCTAGATGTAAGTATCAGGGTTGTAATAATTTTTAGAGAATATATATATACTGATATTATTATTGCCAATTGTATTTTTAAGCGTTAATTATAGAAAAGTTCAAACTAACTAGTTAAAATAAATAATTCTAATATAACCAATAATGTGCAACATGAGATTATAAAGAAAATGAAGAATCAGGTTTTCCAACGTACACGAAAAACTTCAAGATTTCTATCAACACCTATTATTTAAAAAAAAAAACATTACTAGTGATATGGCCCATCATATTGTTCATGTTAATTACAAAGTGTTAACCAATATAAAACCAAAGCCTGTATATAGCACTCAAAGAAAGTTTCCTTCTAGTATGATAATTAAATGAAATGAATTAAATTTGATTAGTAGTTATGGAATACAAAATACAGCACAAATATATTCTCAAACCCTATGTTTCTTCTTCAAAATTATCTATGTTTAATTAGATAATTAATTAGATTAGTCTAGAAACGTGATTCCCAAAGTCGCTTATATCAACCCTAGAGGTCTAAGATGCCTAGCAGAGGGATAAATATCACCAAAAAAAATGGTTGTCTATAAAATACAAATAGGAGTCAATGGGAATCATCATTTAAGCCGGTTGCAGATTTAATCTTAGCTTCCCATCAATGAAACAATACACATAGCCATATTTTCTACTTACATAATGCTTATTTATAAAATGGACATATCTATGTTTGTAAATGATAAAATCATATGGAGCTTTTGACGGGATCTTAAAATGCCATGTAGTGGTCTTTATATTTTAGGTAAAGCCATGCTGAAGTTATTATTGGTTTCAGCATGAAGGGGTCGGTTACAGAAAACCGCCGAGAAGTAACAGTGCTTGCATTGTTGCGTTTCATTCGGTCAGTGAGAGCGCCGAAGACCCATCTCCCCTCCCTTCCCTTTCCCTTCCCCTCTCCCTTTCTCCCAAACACAAGCTGGTAACGCACTTGCGACTCCTCTAGGATTGCTAGTGTCTATGGATGGCGGTGATCGCTTAACAACAGGTGACCCGTCTGTTCATTTGCCTCCTATATGATATAAAAAAAAAACCATAATCTTGTATTAATATGCTCTTGTTGTATATTGTGTAATGTTGGTGGTGTTTTACGTAATATAGTTAGTTTATTGTGCATAAGTGAAATGAATGGAAAATAATACCACAGAGCATGAAATTCTGAGATACCACAAAAACTCCCAGCAAAGTTTTAACAAGATGGTCACCATGTTGTTAGTTCATTCAAAGTATATCAAGAAGTTTATGATTTTGTTACTCACTTGACAGTGCCAGTAATAGTTTACCAGAAGACTGGTTGCCAAAAATAAAATAGAAAAAGAAGAAAACAAAAATTCATCTTTTCAAAACATAATTAGAGTTAGGGAACAGGCAAAGAAGTCAATATCAGATAAGTAGAGGGTCTACACATAGCCCAAAAAATATGGCAAGTAGTCTACAAAACAAAAAGGTTTGGCATCCTACAGTCTACAATAATTAATTAGATTTTAATACAAAGTCCATACTTACGTTTCAGGCAAATTCCCATTTGTAGACTGATCAGCAGGTGCTGCACCAGTTAATTTGTCCAGTAGAGCCTTAGCAGCCGAATGCTTTGCTTCCTTCTTGGATCTTCCTGTACCCATGGCTACGAAAATACCAATCTATCCTTAATAATTGCTAAAAATGAGATCAAATTCTATAAGAAAATGTCCCTATTTTATTTGACTACGGAATCAGTATCAGTTTGATAAATTGATTTCAATAAATCTACTAACATCTTCGATGTTATCCCTTCCAAAATGTACATATTTTTTATCCATTTTTTCTCTTTGTATAAAATGCTATATTTTCCAAAATATATTCTATTTTTCATAGCTTTTTAAACTATGTGTAGAAAAAATTGTCAATTCTAGATAAATACAGTAAATAAGTAAATTTATATAATTGATCATCATAGGGGTGTAAGGGGTGTCGAGTAACATCTTAAGACTTGAGACACCCAAGCCAACCTCACCTGCACGTGGTGCACCCTGCTGATCAACGAACGAGGCAATGGCGATAGCGAGGTGGTAGGGTTATACAGCCCGACTGGGTCGCAACCACCATGTACATGGCGAAAAAGCCCGTCATAGTGACTCGCTTTTGCGCGTCGCGTTTCGGGTTCAGCCTGTGCATATCCAGTACCGGGTGACTTTCGTCGATGGATGATCTGTCTCTCGGTGGTCGCCACTGTTTTTGGATTGTACTATGCTTACCATCAGGTATAGTGCAGTCACTTTGTCGTGCTAAAATAAAAAAAAAAAATAGTACAACAAAACAAACTTTTATTCTGTTGATCTGCTTCAGTCACTACTGAAGCGATAGGGAATTTTTTATTTTATCTGTTCTTATTTCATAATCATACTGAATGCAGAAATAATCAAATTTTAAATTTCTAAAATACTTGTAATTGTAAAAAATGCAGTATACACTTACCAATTAGATCAGCAACAGTGACCCTATAACGGAAAGTTGGCTCATGAATGACTCCTTCAATCTGTACCAACTCATACTTGGGGACAGTACCACGACGGGCCAATAGTTCTTGCAACACAGACACTGGTGTTTTCAAAGGGAGAGCTTCCATCTCCTTTAAGAGAAATATAAAAACAATATAGTCTAAGTCATAATATACTATTTAATGGAATTTTATGCATAACTAATACACAAACGTTTAAAAAAAACACCACTGGATATAAATTGAAGTTAAGTATACTCGATAAAAAGTATTCTACATCTTACTTCATGATATGATAAGGTTGTACCATACCATTAAAATGTGTCACCTATTTGAGCAGACATTCAAACAAATGTACTTTCACATTTATAAAACACTAGTTTTAGCCCGTGACTTCACTCACATGAGTACATATTTGATCTATTCCTCAAGAACAGAACATTCACAGTTGTACCTAATAATTTAACTTTAGTTATTTGTAAGTAGCTATCTGAGACAGATCCTGTTTTCAAATCTGATTATAGTGTTTATCTAATATTTATATTTACAAAAATTATTATTATTCATTAATAACCATATTTTAAAATTATTGTTAGTAAAAATGAATATTAATTAAGCAGTTTAGGCCTGTCTCAACATTGTTAAAAACCCCTATTCTAAACATTGTTAAAAAAAATCAACATATAGAAGATATTTATACTGAAATTTATAGATGTATTATTATATAACCTTGTTCTGGTTGAAAAGTACCCTAGGTTGTTTCTGTACTTCTGACAATGTGTCTACAAAATGTCATGATGATTGAATAATTAGTTAAGATGTTAAAGCATAACAAACAACTCAAGAACTCATATTTGCAACTATAATATTAGTTGGCAAATATATATACAAATATAAAGTTAATAATTGTTTTATGTATCTGTATAATGGCTTTAACGATTTGTTAAACTCTGTATTTACACCAAGTTATGCTCATATACACAGATCCTTAGTTGTGTTATAGATATTAATACAATTTTGTTTATTAAGCTTTCACCCTTTTACTATATGACTAATCAATAAGAAATTTTATAAAGACATCGTCAAATGTAAAGAAAATGACAGAGTATCTTTTTTGCAGAAAATAATTTGTTTCCAAGTTCTTATCTACACTAATGCAAGCAAACCTGCAAGTTTGCTAGTATAATCCAACATAAGGATTTTTTATTAGTAGTGATTAATTGTCAATTAAATACTAAAACCAAGATTGTTTTATAAATTAATTTAGTGCTGCAAATAAAGTAAAATAGTCTTAAAGAACACATTATTGATTATGAAAATTTTATTTTATGACCTAGAAAGTAATTTGTATATGGTTAACATTTCTGTCTCAGTACTTTTACAACATACCCTTTTTGCTGCTTCATCAAGTGGTAAACGGTCCAAATTAGAGGTCTTTGGCCTATTCTGGTAGCGTCTACGTGGACCATGTTGTGGATGTTCGCCATCGGGGCCTGCTCCGTGAACAGGCATACCAAGCACTACGGGAGGTGGCATACCCGGCACTACCCCGGGATGGGGGTGTACTGCGTTCCCGTCCATCTATGCGTATAGTCAAAATTATATTTATAATAGAGTTTACAATGTAAACAATTATACATTTTCTATGACTATATCATACATAAATTATATATATTATCCAATAAATATTATATCGATTACAAAAAAGACAAAATACTTTATAACGACAAACCATAAAGTACATTACCGGCTTTTTAATGTCATTACGAACTGTATAAATACCATAATTTTTGAAAATAAATTGATCTCGCTAACAAAATTTTTCAAGTGGTCGATGACCGAAATCTTAAGCGGCATACTTACATACATATAGCTTATTTTGGTGGGCAAATTGTTATAAATACAAAGTTGAGCTTCTTATATGAAGTTTTACTTATTCCTTCGTAAAAATAACAGTAAAGGCAGTGGATGTTATTTTTAGGTTTTTCAAGACAAATGTGCTTTCAAATGACATCTGACAATACTGACATGGCGACCGGTGACTCAAGATGGCTGCTATCATCACAGAATAGAAATATTATTTGCAGAGACTATCACACACTATTATTTTTACATAATATAAAATGAAGTCGGTTCCGTTCTGTTCCCTTACATCTTTTAAACTATTCAAAGGATTTAAATACAGTTTTCAACAATAAATAAAGTAATTTAAGAGGAAAGTTTATATGTATATATATATACATTATATTACGGAAATGCGGAAAAATTCAAAGATTTGTAATGTGATGTCGTAACAATCATGTCATGGCCAAACCTTGTGAGATAGATCAAATTGTACTACGGAATTGTATATCTTAAAAAGATCGATAAAAAACGATCGATGGTATATATTTATCTCTAACGGATACCCCATGGTAACGGGTACCAAGCTACTTTATATTTATCGTCTGAGTGCGTTAAGCGCTCGCCTTAGTAGTCCGGTGAAGCTGTTAAGACCTTGCTAGGTCAATAGCGTAGTCAGTTCGAGAAAAAAAAGCTACTTTATACAATACAGTATTATTCCTTATCCAATTAGATATATTACATACGTTGTACTCGTATATGTCATCTAGATCAAAACTGCCCTTAACAGTATCTATATGTTAATACGTGAAGCAAAAAAATTGTACCCCTTTTTAACCTATTTGTCGTAAACGGGTGAACTTGAAATTTGGCATAGTTAAAGTTTATATAGCGGAGAAGTGCAGGAAGCTGTTTATTTTATATAAAATGCATTAGAAGTACATTAAATTTATTAAAATATGCACTACTCACACTACTGCTTGAATTTTATACAACATGTACACACTTATAAATAAATAAAATATTTTGACAGCCGTAAATAATTACGAACTTCAAAAAAGGTTGTGAAGGAGGTTGCTATGCTCGACTGCATGTATTTTCTAACTCTTACGTTCCAATTCCCATTTTTCATCCTACATTCAACAATGATATCTATACTAATATTATAAAGCTGAAGAGTTTGTTTCTTTGTTTGGTTGAACGCGCTAATCTCAAGAACTACCAGTCCGATTTGAAAATTTATTTTAGTGTGCCAGTATTATATGCGTCGCCATGGTAACATGATAACATTCTATCGGAAATATTATCAGGGTTTATTTTGTGTTCCTGTTCAAAAGTTTATTCTACGTTATATTTAATTCCAGGTTTTGATTACACGTAGTACGTTGTTATCGCAAACATTTTTAAGGTCTTTTTTGTGCTGCTATTCTAAAAGGTTAGTAGTAATAATATTCGTCCATCAATACAGGCGAAGGAATTAATCCATACTGCCAATTCTGAAGTTGTCAATATAGGTAGTTCTTATGTAATCTCTACCCAGTTTTCTTCTACGTCTAAGTTAATGTAAAGGTATAAGCGCCAAATGTTCTATATAATATTTCGTAAATTTTTATCTTCTTAATTTTCAAGACCCCAGAATACATTCTCCGTGGTATTATTTTTTATTCATTTCACTTATGCACAATAAACAAACCATATTACATAAAACGCCACCAATTGAACACAATATAGAGTCAAGTAACATGAGATTATGAATAAAATATAAAATCCCCTACATGACAGACTGAAATCCCGCCAAAAACTCCTCAAAAAGTTTATTCTACGTTAGTTTTGTTCCCAATTTTTGGTTTGTGATATATTACGTATTATAAGAATGACATGTATGTATATAATATTAAAATAAATACTTTTTGATGAATACATATATCTGCGGTGCTACAAATATCAACATTTTTTAATGCTGTCGATATGTCTGTTTATTTGTTCCGGGTAATCTCCGAAACGGCTGGACCTATTTGAACGGGTTTTTTTCTTAGAAATGTCTACGCCATTGATCTAGCAAGGTCTTAACAGCTTCACCGGACTACAAGTAATATCTGAACGGGAATTTTCCGGGCAAATAAGTAACTAATTAGCTGTTTTATTTAATATTGTTCGATAATGTGTAGCTTCATATTTTCATTATTTTCTTATATAGTGTGAGCACTGAAGGTGATATATAGTTTAAAATTCCAGTTATGTGGCTGATCATAATCCCATCCCATTCGATACACTATTAGTATTCACATACATAATGTACACGTTACCTGTTACAGTAGATGATGTGCGTGTGATACAAATATTTTTGCAATAGTATTATTGTAATTTACACTAGATGTGTAATCACAATTTTAAATTTATTTAATATATTAAAAAAAACGCGTGCGAAGTCGCGGGTAACAGCTAGTATGTTTATAAAATTAAAAACTGAAATATTATTATTTGATCCATTGAAATATTTCACGCTATTTTAAAATAAGTTCTTGTTAAGCGTGAACATCACCACCAAGTGAAAGTCTTTTTTATTTAAGTAATTTAAAATATTCCATAGAAGAAGACACGCTTAGTATTTTTTTTACATTAACCGAGAGATTTTTAACAATCTGCAAAAATTGAGAACAACACGACGGTTTGTTTATCGCACTATCAAACTGTACGGTTAAAATTATAGCTTCAAAAATCATAAGAAGAGCGGCTGACCTGGTACAGTTAAGAAAGCAGCGGTCATCAAAGCAGCGAAGGTCCAAACCCAACGAAACTCTGTGCATAAGCAAAAATCTTAGCTTTTCAGATGGGGCTAAGCGGCACCACGATCAAAAGAATTTAAAATGAAGGCCTGGAACTACTAGCTTATCGTAAAAAGAACGGACATTATTTAAAATAACGGTTGAAAAAAAAATAGTCTGGAAAGATCCCAGGCTTTGTTACGGTGGTAGGCGTGAAAAAAATACCGCGTAATTTTTTTTCAGACGAATAAATTTTTAACTTTGAAGAAAGTTATAATAAACAGAATGATAAAGTGTATGCTCACAGCAGTGATGAAGCAAGCGCACGTATCTCAAAGGTCCAGCTAGAGTATTATCCTCCGTCGTTCATGATTTGGCTTGGAGTCTTATATTCAAGATAACCACATTTTTCTGTAAAAAGATTATAAAAACCAATGCTGTTGTGTACCAAAACACCGTCCTAACAAACATAGAAGAATCTCCTTCCCAAAAAATATTCGAAAATACGGCATAAAACACACAAAACAGGCTGTCTGCGTAACTGACTTCTTAAGACTTGAGGAGTGGCCTAATTCAGACTTAATCGCATTGGATTACAAGATATGGCAACATTCGGAAGAGAATTTGGAGCCTCTTCAAGCACCGCTCTGGTTAAAGCAACTGTAGAAATAGATATGAATATGGTGCGTGCTGCGATCGATGACTAGCCGCGTCGATTAAGGGCACGTATTCAGAATGGAGGAGTACATTTTAAATAAAGTAAATAAGATTGTATTATACATTTAATTCACATTCATTTCATATACTATGTGTTTATGTTTGAAATAATTGTCAAAAGTGTACAATTAATTACATTAAAATTTTTGGTATAATTTATGACCCGACCACGAGCACCTGGTTACGTTTATTAATTTAAAAGTGCATACTAAGGGTATGAAGATAAAATTGTTTATAGGTTTAAAATTGTTTTGATCTTTTTTTTGCATAAGCAAGACGAACTACAAAAATAAGGTAAAAAGAGATAAAACCTCCAAAACACAATCGTGTCAAACTACAAATACTGTCATCAAGAAGGGAAAACTTATGAAAACTGTGCATGAGAACTTATATTTACCATATAATGTTAGATGGATTTACAACAAATTTGAAAAGCCGTAAAACTATTAAATGTGCATTGCATAAACATTTATAGAGCTACGACTCACTACTATCGAAATCTAGACTGACACGGACAGCATAACAATACTCGGAGTATGTAAGAGATAGACTGCTTATTTCATAGATAATACATATATATATACTAAAATATTTTGTTTATGTGACCATATATGGTAAGACTCGGCATCATGCCAGATAATGGGGCTCTGGTGCGTAGGTTTATCACTGTAGGAACCTCGGCATCTTCACGTCGGAGTTGCTGGTGATGATGAGGCTCGGAGGTGCTCGGACACGTGTAGTTACCAGATGCAGGTGCCTCGCATTACGTCGGAGAACATTAGTGAACTGAACTTTGGGAAACGCAGATACGTGTTATAACATCGGAAAGCGCCAAATATAGGAGTCCAAAACGTTTTTTTTTTTTTTTTCGAAATGTCTACGCTATTGACCCAGCAGGGTCTTAACAGCTTCACCGGACTACTAAGGCGAGCGCTTAACGCACTCAGCCGATTCCATTATGGCAACCAGCTCAAGGGTGCACGGCACACCTCGGCTTGGCTGTTGCCTGTTGCATGCAAAATCGCGACCTATCTTAGCTAACCTAGCTAACTATTCATATGTGTATGAGCTGTTGAAACGTATATGTGTACCAAGCATACACGCCTCAACAACTCCTCCATATATTTATTATCGGAAAATTGAGTTTTTCAGTTCGATAAGGGAAAAAAGTAAACCCTTCCACTTTCATGTGTAAGCGTGTAGGCGTGCACGTGTGTGGGGGTGATCGTGTAGTGTTGTAGCAGTGATGTATATTTGTGTGTCACCGTATCGCGCAAGCAACGCACTCAAGGGCTCCCCACCGAGGGATCGAACCTAGGCTTGAGCCGCCGCCGTGGGAGGCCTAAACGGGTGTACGGGAGCGAAATTAACCCCCAGACCACGGCGGCGTGATCTGTGGTT
>JACEII010000025.1:6965927-7077374 GCA_014332785.1 Antheraea mylitta | reverse complement strand
GCACCGGTCACTTTACGTAAAACACGATTTTGGAGAACCTGCAGCTTATGAAAGTTATCTTTGGACATATGCGCAAAAACGGGGCAACTATATGTCATCACGGGACGGATACACGTCTTATACAAAGTGAGCTTGTGTCTGAGGGACATCTTACTCTTATGACAAAGCAACGGATGGAGGCGACCCAAGACCATAGCGGCTTTGTTTCGCACTCTGTCTATATGTGAATTGAACTTTAAATGTTTATCTAATGTAACACCGAGATATTTGACCTCTTCGGCCCAAGGGATATCGATTCCGTATAGCCTGATGGGCTCAAATTTATTAATGCGTTTCGTGGGATCGAAGAGTATTGCGGCACTCTTATCGGGATTAACTTCTATGCGCCATCGACGAAACCATTCACCGAGAGTATGAACGGCTTTTTCGATGCGCTTCCTAAGAAAGTCCGATCGCCAGCCGGAAGTGTAAATAACGGTATCGTCAGCGTAACAACCTACCTCGACCCCCCGAGTCCGAGGTAGGTCACTGATGAACAGATTGAAGAGCGTGGGCGCGAGTATGGAGCCCTGTGGCACACCTGAGCGTATCGGGTGGGGCAGCGATAGTTCACCATCCACTCTGAAGCGGAATGTCCTATCAGTGAGATAATCGCGGATAATATGAATTAACCTATCGGGTACGCGAGATTTACATAATTTATGGATGAGCCCTCCGTGCCAGACCTTATCGAAGGCCTTGGCGATATCGAAGAAGACTGCAATTGTGCGTTTCGGTTTACGTTTCGGATCGGCGTTAAATTTAGAGAAAATGTACTCCGTGAGGCGGTGTACTTGATTCGTGCAAGAGTGTTCGGCGCGAAATCCGAACTGCTCAGGTGGTATTAATTTTAAATCTGTAATCGAGAACTGAAGACGGTTCAGAAGGAGCCGCTCGTAAAGTTGTCCTAAGGTATCTAACAGACTAATGGGGCGATAGCTAACGGGAAGCGTAGCTTTCTTGCCGGGCTTGTGAATACCTATCACTACGGCCTTTTTCCAGACGGCTGGAAAGTGACCCTGGGACATGGCCGCATTGAAGACGCAGACCAATAGAGCTATGATGCGATCAGGAAGGAGTTTCAGAACTTCGTTCCTGATCCCATCGGGACCTGGGGACTTCCTAAGCTTGAGACGCTTGATGGCGGCCGAAACTTCGTCAAACGTTATCGGGGTTAGGGTATCCGCTGGAGGAGACGCGAGTGCATGCTCTACGGCTGTTTCGATAGACTCTATGATGGAAGGGTCAGTGTTATCAGTGTTTGGCGAACACTGTTTCTCTAAGCTTGCGGCAAGGCATTCCGCTTTATCTATGCTATCGAACGCGGGAGGCAACCCGGGGCCTCTGTCGAGAGGAGGCATTGGAGTGACCATATCGGATTTGAGAGTTCGCGCTAGAGTCCAGTACGACAGGTTAGACGGCTGGAGACCCTCCAGGAGTCTGTCCCACCTGTCGCCCCGGATCTCAGAAATACGAGACTTGACTGTTTTTCGTAACAAACGTAAACGATCGCGATTCTCTACAGACGGGTAAGCGTCGTAAGCTCGAGTCGCGGCGTTCTTTTCCGTGATCAATGCTCTCACGTCGTCAGGGAGTATAAAACGGCGATCGTTCGCCGCTTGTAACTCTTTCGAGGTCACTCTGACGGCGGTCTGGAGATAATCAACCAGGGAATCGATGGCCGAATCCACGTCGGCTTTAGACACCAACACGTCCGGAATGCTGTCTAAACTACTAGACGACGGATTTTCTTTAAAATATTGAAAGAGTTTCGCGTAAACAGCCACCCTAACCGACGGCGGGGTGAAGTCTGAATTGTGACCTAATTGTAAAACAACCGGGCGATGATCTGAATCAAGTTCGTGTACGACTTGTATGAGTCGTACAGGAAGCGTGATATTTTTTAAGAGAGCTATATCTAATACTGTGGGTCGGCAATGATCTTGATAGTGCGTGGGTTCCAGAGGGGCTATGACGTCAAAAGCGAGAACCCTACCTAGTTCGTCGAGTATTCTCCCGTTACGAGAGGTACACGGACTATTCCAGATAACGTTCCCGCTATTGAGGTCCCCCGCTATAATAACTGAATCTCCTAAATTAAGTAGCGCCTGCAAATCGAATCTTAGCAATTCTTTATTCGGTGACAAATATGCGGAAACTAAAATAATATTCGCGTGACCGGTCATACCTATTTTACACACCGACACTTCCATATTGGATAGCGCGGGCGGATCTAACGGCATGCAATACAACGAACGCCTAAAATAGATTAAGGTGCCGCCCCCGCGGGTGGCACGGTCGTTTCTTACTATGCAATAATTCGCGATTCTAGGATTACGCATATTCGGTTTTAAAAGCGTTTCCCGTACGAGGAGAACGTCTATCTGTCTATCGCGTAAAAAGTCAGCTACTAGATCGCGCTGTGTCCTGAGGTTTCTAGCGTTAAAAAACGAAAGAGATAGACCGCGTGGTTTAACCCTATTCATTGCCGCGAACATTGTTAAACCGATTTGTTATAGTGAGCACGGGCGAGTTCGTTCATTGTCCTAGCAAGAGCCGGGAAACGCGCGAACGCTCTGAGCATATTCTGACTTCTTTTCTTCACGAGAAGCTCTGCAAAAGGTAAGACGTCTACTACATCGTGCACGACCATTAACTGGCTAATCCAGTCAACGCCGTCGAAAGAAAAGTGCTGAGGCGGTCGTATTGAATAGGCTTCGCCTGCGGAGACTGAGCCTGAGGTTTTGGAGCCTGGGGCTGAGGTTTGAGAGCCCAGGGGGCTAGAGGGGCTCGCACGGGTTGCGGCGCGCGCGGCACAGAGGGTGGCGCGCGCGGAGTAGGCGCGAGCGCTGCCGAGGTGCGGGACGCACCCGGCAGGCCGGGGAACGCCTCCACGGACATAAGTGGCGGAGGCGGAGGGCGGGCGGCGGTTGAAGGCGCCCTAGGCACCTGTGTCGCCTGTCGGGGACGTTGTGTGCGTGGCGCGCGGGGACAGCCGCGATAGTTCGCGGGGTGACCCGCGTTACCGCACAGCACGCAACTGGGAGGTTCGGGAGTGCCAGGAGTGCGTGTGCACTCCTTCGTGGGGTGGTCATCCAGGCACTTGACGCACCTGGGGCGGAGGTGACAATTCCTCGCCGAGTGACCATAACACTGACAGTTATGGCACTGCGACGGGGTATGGGTCTTGCGTGGGGGCTCGACGGTGATACCGTTAAGATCACACACAGAGGTGAGGTTAAAAATGGCCTTGCCCTCTTGAGTGCGGTCGAGAAGGACTAAGACCATGTTGTACGGGGCGCGGGTGCGTGGGTGGTACATCCGATGTACCTCACGCACGGGGAAGTTCTTCTCCTTAAGGGAGAGGGTGACGTCATCAACCGAGATTTCGGCCGGGACGCGACGAGATACTACACGGAGGAGACGTTCCTCCTCGAGTGTGAATGTGAAATAAGCTAACTTCGATTCCCTTAGGAATTTCGTTAGCGCACGATGATCGGTAGAGGTGGGGCATTTTACTTGGATGCCCGTCGGAGTGTTAAGGGCGGACGTATAATTGATTTTAAGGGATTTCAATCTATTCGAGATCGAAGTCCACTGGGACTTGTTTTGGATAGTGACTGGCTGTGGGGGGCGCGGTTTCCTGGCTGCGGAACCCGTAGATTGGGAAGCAGCGACAGAGACGGAGCTAGGTCCACCTACGCGTGGTTTCGAGACTGCTGATATGGCCGGCGCTGGCACCCGGGCGCCATCTATGTTGACTAGCTTTTCGGGGCGTGCGGAACCCGAGTCAGAGTCCGACGAACGCGAGTTGCGGCGTTTAATATACGTGACGGTTTTAAAACCGTCACTATCTGTGTTTTGCGCTGAAGGCGCGGGAATCGTGGACACGTCCCCGGTCGCGGGCGGCTCGGCGGATGCCGCCACATCAAGCTCCATCTCGGAGCCGGTCTCCGAGCTGGAGCTAGGAATCGGGGCCTCTAGTAGGCCTTTGTCGCGCGCGTCTAGAGGAGACTGCGGCGATAAGGTCGCGAAGGAGTTCGCGGTCGGTAAGTTTGTTATGAGTTGAGTGCCCTCGGCGGGACGCGACGCACTCACGATAGCGGAATCAAGATCCTTCTCATTTATACCGTTCGCGATGAGAATTTGACGGAGCATACTAATATCAACAATAGGCGAGTCCATCGCGGAGGACTGAGAGGGAGGGGCCGCGAAACAACCTCCCTGCCTTAAGGGCAGGGGGGCACGCCGAACAGGTTAGTTACGGCTCTATACCAGGTGCAGATCAAAAGAGCTGTTTAAAATGAACGAGAAGAAGAAAGCAGTACAGGAAATACGTTAGCGAGACAGACAAAGTAAATAATTTGCATAGATATAGAACAAACAAATAAATGGATAACTAAACAAATAAATAATTGAAATAAATAAAGTTATAAAGAAATGACGACTAAAAAGATAAAGGACTACGTAAATAAATAGATACACTAATGAGTAACCAAATAAATGTACCAATATAATATAATAAACAAAGCAATAAATCAATACAAAGGAAGGGTCTCACTCAATTTCAGGAAAAAAAAATAATACGCAGCTGCGGTGCACGTGTGCGCCTCGTCAGACGGATCGGCACTTCAAGGTGAAAGCCGAACAGTTCACTCTGTATACACAGTATCACAATAATCACGAAATATCGTTCCGAGAGCAGAAGCGACCGTTCTCGGCCGCGTCAGAATCGGAACCTGTCCAAAACGTCATCACGTCGGTCTAAGGCGTCATCACGTCGGCTTTAGAACTGTGGCGGCTTAGGCATCACGTCTGTAAACACTACTGTTTGTAGTCCGGTGAAGCTGTGAAGGCCTAGTAAGGCCAATAGCATAGTCAGTTCGAAAAAAAAAACACTACTGTAGGTGCTCATGCACCTACGGTGTCACTACGGAGTCACCAAATGTAGGAGCTACGGCTCACTACTATCGAAATCTAGACTGAAACGGACAGCGCAATAATACTCGGAGTATATAAGATAGACTGTTTATTTATATGACCATACTAGCTTTACCCGCAGCTCCGCACACGTTTTTTATTCTATTAAAGAACTATATAATTTTGATACTATGTACAATTATAGAAATGTCCTTTAAAAACAATTGTAAGTACGACACGCACAGCACTTACAGTAACATGTAATGTATACATTAGATATATAAATACTAACAGCATGCCTCATTAGGCAGGTTTACCATCAGCAACATATTTGGAATTTTAACCTACCACATAACTACTTTTATTGCACACTTACACTGTGTAAGGAATTAATGAAACTATAACTTGAAATATTATCATAAAGATTTACTTTTACATTACGTTTAATATATATTTCTATTGTAATGAAGATTTTGCGACTATAAAAAAATAAACGCTTGTCTGTTCCGCAAAAATTGTATTATGGAACTCGTTACGTAATACGTTTATGGTCTAAGATCTTATTAGGAAGACTTCGTTTATCTTCGAAGTTACTAATAATTATAATTACGAATTGTAATCAATAAGTTGATAATTATGTCTCTAATTAAAAATAAAGAATGAGTTGAAATCTTGCTAAATATCATACAGATAAAGTCGCGGGTAACCGATAGTCTAAAATGGAATAAGTTCAATTACTTTTTATAAGGTTCGCTGTCTACCATTGCGGACAAAGCCGTGGTTAACACCTAGTCTAATTTAGAGTAGCCTATCTCACGCGGTGTAATTTTATCTATCTGCCACTGAAATTCCTCTCAAAATCGGTCCAGCCGTTTCAGAGATTATCCGCAACAATCAGACAGACAGACCGACAAAAATTTTAAAAATTGCATTTTTGTTATCAGAACCGTGTATACTTTCATACTTAATCAGTCTTTTTTTTAAATTTTGATATTCCTTACAGACTTCATTTTTATTATATGTATACACGCGACATTTCATTTCTTTGTTCGTTTGAACGACATTTTATTTACAATATTTCAAAAGTTTCTGCTAGTCTGCCAAAGAGGATGACATACTCGTTAGCTACACATTCATCAACATACAGTTATAAAAACAGTTGTTTTATTTTGTATTCTGACATTATATTATCGTATTATTTACGCGGAATAATTTATCCCACAGATGGAACAACTTGCCCCAAAGTGGGGCTAAATGTTACGGTACGAAATTTGCTTGTATTAGAGATATTTATAAAATTTGTATAATATTACGAAACACCAAAAACAATATTTGCACATGTTGCATATTCTTCAAAATGAAACTTCGTGGTATTTAAAAATCGGAACTTATAGCCCCACTCTCCCTTAATTATTTTGTGATTGATCTCTGATGTGTCAAATTATTCTATGTTACACTGAAAATTTAGCAGTCACAATTATTGCTAGCGAATTTATCTACATATGTAGATGCCATACCGAAAATAAAGTAGTGAAGATATTGGTGGGATTTTAATTTGTCATATAGTAGCTTTTATTTTTCTTCATGATATGGATTTGTTTGAGCCTATATTATTTAATTTTTTTTTTATCATATAGGAGGTAAACGGACGGGTGGCTCACCTAATGTCAAGTGATCACCGCCGTCCATAGACACCAGCTACACCTGAGGAGTTGCAAGTACGTTGCCAGCCTGTGTTTAGAGGGATGGAGGAATGGGGGGAAGGGAAAGAAGAGGGAAGTGGAAGAGAGAGGACAAGTGACGGGAAGGGGGAAGTGTGCCTCCGGTACTCTCACTTACCGAACGAAACGCAGTAATGCAAGCACTGTTACTTCACGACAGTTGTCTGTGAGAGGGTGGTACTACCCGGGACAAGCCGACCCATTCATGCTGAATCTAGTTATAGCTTCAACGTGGCTCTACCAACTACAAGATATTATTAATATTGGTAATGTATTTAGTAATTTAGCCTGGATATTGTGCACGAGCAAAGTATATAGTAAATAATAGCATACAGGCATAAGGTATTATGGGATATTAAAGAAAATTGTAATAAGGGTAATATTATTTTGCTTGAAGTCTGAAGTCATCACAATACAAAATTACCCCAATGGTAATTATTAGCGACAGAAAACATTGGCTGACAAAATAAGAAACAACAGATAAAAATAAAATAATAAACATCGTTGCCAGCGATAGAGATTATTGTAACACTGAAAAAGTTAATAATTGTTATTCTTACTGGTGGCAACGTATATGACTTCTATATATTGTCTACCCTGTACTATAAATATTTACAAAATTGTTTTTGCCAAAAAGTTTTAAAAGAAATCTGTAAATTATAGAATGTTTAGGTGTAAATACGTAAATCTTTAAATATGGACGTCACGGGTCTGAATACTTACTTGCTAAAGACCCCCAGATCACTTATCTGACAATAATATATCAACGATCATAATTATATACTACAAATATAATCAGAACATAAAAAATATAGCTAAAAGAAAACATGATATCGGGTATTAATCACCTACTGCATTAAAATTAACCATAATTTTATTGAATTCACTTGTATTACATATTAAATATGCTATTAATTACATATTTATACAACATCTGTTTTTTTATCAAACTGTACTAAAATTATGAGATACATTGTAGCTGATGCGATTACCTGTAGAACAAAAAAAAAATTACAATTATAAAGTAAATACTTTATAAGTCATAATCATCTGAAAATCATTCAATGAGGTTAGCGACCACAGAGTACATTTGTATATACGATTTACTATAAACTGCTTATCAACAAATTTGTTGACAAAAACTATTACACGAAAATTAGATGTATTACTACTTGTTTATTTCATTTTCATACTACATGTTTCTAATCCTTTTCTAATTCTTATCCTGTTATAGAAGTAATATAGGTAAAGAGACTCACGAGAGGAGCTTGTATGTTTCCGGCTTCTTTTGTTATTTGAAGTACTATAGGATAATTACAAATCGTATTTTAAATAAAGTAGAGAGATGCCTGTATATGTAGAACAGAAGAATACTCCATTGTCATTAGGTGTATTTGAGTACTCATATTGGTCATCATTTTTGTTTTTTACATCTTACTAAAATATAATTAGTTATTTGCAATACTATTTTAATCGATATATTGTAATATAAATCCTTATTCAATGGAATACTTTAATTATTCTGGGAATTTAATGTAGATCATAATTGTCTTCACAGCGTGTTTCGACACAGCGTCCAATTGACGTAGGTTCGTATCTTTAGAACTGTGAACTTTCGGTGAAGCAAAACATCGTTAGTAAGCCATAGTATGGTGGTACGATTCTTTCTAAGTCCACAGGCATATTATACGACCTGCACTTGAGAGACAGTCACCGTGGTTTGGCGTGTTTACCTACTTGAACCACGTCATCCTTTCACATCAGACGAGGTTGTGTTCAGACGCAAAAACCTATATATAGTATAAAAAAGAATATCTTGAATACATCACAGATTGAATATTAAGCACAACAAAAAAGTTCCCCTTTAATGAGGTTCTTACGTAACTTCTATGACTTTGTTGAACCCATATGAACCCAGGACAGATCGTTACTAACAATTATGAGATATCAGAAATAAATGCCACATATTATTTTAGGAGACTACATGATATTTTAATATTATAGATTTGTTTTTTTTTAGAATAGGTCCTAATGATAAAAAATAATAAACACAAATACATAACTGGGTACATCATAATTTTTACCTTAAACATTAAAGTCGCATCTAAAGGGAAAAGTCCATAAACACTTAATTCATCCCCATGATAACGCATTAACGATGAAAAGTGTTGTATCTGAAAATTAAAATTACTATAGTTCAGTTAACGATATAATTATTTTATGACATTGATTCACATTTATATAAAGCATATCTTAAAATTATAACTTTTGTAATTAAAAAGCGTAAAAAAAGTTTCCCGTATGATCTACTATAAGTAATAGGTATATATAATAAGAATTTTAATCTAACGAGTCTCTACTTTTTATATTAGGTCTTTACCTATGAAATTGCCGTTTTGTATGAAAAAATTTAAACGAATTTTTTTCATGCATTTTTATTTGTATTAATCGAAGTAATCACCCTTACAATCAATGCATCTATGCCAATGCACCGGCAGTTTATTGATGCCCTTCTTAAAGAAATCAGCTGGACGGGAGGCAACAAATTCTTCAAATGCATTGTGTAATGCCTCTCGCGTATTAAATTTTTTTCCCGCCAAGGAGTTATCCAAATTCTGGAAAAAGTAGTAGTCTGTAGGCGCATGGTCTGGTGATTAGGGCGGATGACGGAGAACTTCCAACCCCAGTTCTTGCAACTTGGAGACCGTTTGCTGTACAGTATGAGGTCGCGCGTTGTCGTGCAGGAGCAGCGGAGACGAGCGATTGACCAATGCCAGTTGGAGATGTGGCAACTTCTCCATCATTGTGTTCAGTTCTTCACAGTACACATCTGCAGTAATACTTACCCAGTTTGGTAAGAAACTGTGATGAATCACCACCGGCGCTAGAGCACCAAACAGTGACCATTACTTTTCTAGAAGTAACTTTTCGTTTAGGGCATTGTTTAGTTGCTGAACCAGAATCCATCCAACTTGCTGAGCACTTTCGGTTATCAAATAGAACCCATTTTTCATCGCAGGTAATAATGCGGTTCAAAATTCCTTCATTTGTGTGTCTGTTGACCAGTGCAAGGCACGTCTCGGTGCGTACTTTCCGCTGGCGATCGTTGAGTTCGTGGGGCACCCATTTGTCAAGCTTTTTTACCTTACCAATTTGACGCAAATGGACCAATATTGTTCGTCGAATGCGGCTGCTAATTCAGCCATAGATTGTGTATCATCAGCTTCCACAATCGCATTTAATTCATCATTGTCGGCCAAACTCTACGGACGACCGCGAAGTTCATTTTTCAGATCAAAATTCCCAGAACGGAAGCGAGCAAACCAATAACAGTTGGTGCATTGGTTTGTAGTGTAAGCTCCGTAAACGTCGTTGATGTTGCGTGCCGCTAGTGCCGCGTTGCTGCCACGACGGTACTCATATTCCATAATTACTCGAATTTTTAACGTATCCATGATGACAAAAAAGATTGAAGTGCGATGAAAATGTAACACAAATCAATAAACAAATGACTACATTTGGAAAAAGAATTCCATGTTTTTAAAATAAAATTAATTTGAAATTAGTATTCTTAGCCAAACAAAAATTATTTTAATTTGAAATGGCCAGTACTGCAGAACGGCAATTTCATAAGAAAAAAAGACCTATCATTTCTGTGAATGAAATTATTACAGGTGTCTAGGAATAAGTAATAGAATACATTTCAATCATTTTTTGAAATCTCTGTTTCTTTGGAGACGCACCACTACTGAAGTACTAGGTTCACGTAAAACCTCACCAAAAAAATCATAAGGCATATCACCGAATAACAGTTACTCTTTGTTTTATTAAAGTCGGTCCTCCGTATCAAAAGATATTGTAATTTGAATGACAACTTGAGTTAATAATGAAGAAAAGTAGATTAGTAAATGTCATTCAGCCTCTTACAAAAACAAGGATATCTATATGTATATTACCATATAATAGCTCTGGTAGGTGGTAGAGTCACGCTGAAGCTATTACTGGTTTCAGCATGAATAGGTCGGCTCGCCCAGGGTAGTACCACCAGACCCACAGAAAACCGACGTGAAGTAAATGCAAGCAGCATTGTTGCGTTTCATTCGGTCTTCGTTGGCACTTAACATCGGGTGACCCACCTGTTGGTTTGGCTCCCATGACACAAAAAAATCTAAATAAATCCGTATGAACCCATGGGCACCTGGTAAAAGATGATTTTGTTTACTCATTTACCTCAATTAATAATTTTGTATCATCCTTTTCAATCGGTACGTTATGAAGTGCTTGCCCAATGCTTTGTATCTGAAATAAAAAACAAGGTATGTCGTGAAGATTCACAACAAAAGGGAAACTTTCGTGTTACAGAAAAACATTGTAATTCAAAAGAACAAAAAAAGCCAACGTCTCGCCGTGTTCCCAAACTGTCATCCATCCAAGTACCGATCGCACCCGACGTTACTTAACTTCGATGATTAGGCGAGAACCAGTGTTTCCACACTATACCCTTTACCTTTATTTAAACGAAATAAATTAAACTATGCTAAAAATCTATTAAATATGTTAGTTACCTGGATTTTCAATGAATGTCCGATATAAGCTAAAACAAATATTTTTAGCATTTGATATGGCACCCAACAGGAGCAAATGATAAAGTCGTGCGTTGTCATACTACTCCCAACAACTATCGCGTGATATATGATGTACGATTCACTCACCAAGGAATGGAAGCTTTGAATCGACGACATAAATAATGATGCTTGAAAAATGGAATTTATCACTCGTTTCACTTCTAACACTTCGACGTACATTCTTTCCAAGCGTCTCAGTGTAACCATAGGTCTAGGTACTATCTTTATAAAAGAATTTGTAAACGCCTTCTCGTTTGTAATTTTCGAAACGCATTCTCTGATATATTCTAGAAGGACGGCGATCATTTTTAAAAGTATATAATAATAGCCTATGACAATGAATTGGATCGTTTGAGTTATAATAGAATTAAACATGACTAAAATCATTTTCCAAAGGCTATCTTGCCTTGTAAAATTTAAGATAGCAGGAAAAACTAAAACCGACGGTATAAACATTACGAATAATTTAATTCGGTGACGTAAATATTTCAATATATTTTCTTCTTGACCTTCTGTAGATTCAATGAGCATTGCAATTTTGTTTAATATTTTCACAAATGTATGTTTATATGAATAGAAGAAAATATAAGTAATGACGCAGAAAATTATCAAAGTAAATAATTCAGCGATATAATTTACTTTCGCTAAAACTCCGTCGATCATTGAACTATCTGCTGTAGAAGTATAAATAAAATTAACATGTAATACCCCAAATAGCAATAAAACGAAAACAATACAAACAGCACAAACAGTATTCAGATAAATAGATTTCGTTATTATTGTAAATTGTTTATTTTTATTAAATTTAACACTGTACGGAAACAAAGCGTGGATCGAAAGTAGAATGTATAAAGGTTTAAAAACGTCGTGAAAATTCATATCGAATTTTCGATTTCAGAAAACAAAAAGGCTTCCAATGATTTCAATAGACTGTTACGACGAAATGCCGATGTGAAAGTGATTTTTAAGTAAATATGAAATGCAGTGATTACATCATTAATGTTACCACCAGTACGATCGTATCGTTTACATTATTATTTATTCACGGACGAACCGTGTCTATATGCACAATATAGTAATTAAAGCTTTTAGTATTCATTTAGTGCCGTATAGGTTTGATAATTCAACGTGTGACATAGTAATTATTATATACTACAAAGAATATACATGTAACACTGAAATAATTTACAAACCAAAGGTGGATTAAGCCAGAGAGGGAGCTGTAGCCAAAAAGATAAGATTAGAAGGCTCTAAGATCTGCAGGCAAGAATAAAAGTGAACAAATTAAAGAAAACTACTAAAAATGGTCGTCTTCTTGGAAGGCTCATATATTTTATACTTTTTCTAGGCACAAAGACCCAAAAACGAAAAATCTGTGCCATGTGTTCAGTGAAGACACTAAAAAAATCGACGTCCACAAATATTACGTTCCTGGTCTAAAGGCAGGGCTGGAGTTTTTGGCGGGATCTTGGAAAGCTATGTGGTGATCTTTATATTTTATCCATAATCATATGTCATTTGGCTCTATATTGTGTATTGTTGGTGGTGCTTTACGTAATATAGTTGGGTTATTGTGCACAAGTGAAGTGAATCGGAAATAATACCACGGAGCATGGATTCTGACTTGCCACAAAAACTCCTAGGAAAGTTCTAACAAGACGGCCACCATCTTGTTAGTTCATTGAAATTACATCAAGAAATTTGTAATATCGTTACACACTTGACAATAGCAGTAATAGTCTACTAGAAGACTAGGTGCCATAAATAAAATAGAAAAAAGGCAGGTTCTATAATATTTGAAACTTCTACTGTAAGTATATAAATTTCAACATTTAATTACACAGGATGTTTACCTATAAAAAAATTTAACTCTGGTTCAATATTTTCCCAACAAATATAAAAATATTTTATTTTAGATAGTTTTTCTAATTACTTAACTCGAATATATTAATCAATATGGTACCGCTGTGATAGAGTACCTAATAACAAAAGAATCATCAAAATCGATTCAGCCAGTCCAAAGTTATGAGGTAATAAACATAAAAAAAAAATAACATACAGTCGAATTGATAGCCTCCTCCTTTTTTTGAAGTCGGTTAAAAACAGATTTTTGAATAACTGCGAATTGCTGGAATGGTCGAAACTATTTTGAATAAATACTCTTTCTAGAAGATTTGTCATCCATGTCAATATTGCATTACAAAACGTCACAAAAACAAATATTTTAATCAAAATTGAAATAATGTAAAAAATATGCAATTTGTAAAATAAGTATATAAAAATTTAAAAAAAAAATGCACTTTCACTATTTCGTAAGGATCGCTTCCCAAGCGGGTAAACAAGTTTTAGGAGCGACACGTGAAAATGTTTACAATTCAAAATATCATAAACTGTCCAAACAATTATACAGTACTTGTCCTACAGGCATGAAGGTTACCATTTGTGGTGCATCAGGACGTACAGGTTTCTCATTATCTTTCAATTTTTAGTTGACAATCACTTATAGAAACCTTTTTTCTTAAATAGAAGTTAGAAACATTAGATAAATAAAATGATGGTTGAAGACAAAGCCATCACTATTGAAGAATTCCTTCATAGAGTTTCTATTTATAATAAGTATTGATACATACACAAATAAAGCACTGCCAGAAAAGATACTTTGTGTGTACTTGAAAAAACCATTAAAAAAAATATCAAGCAATTATACAATAACAATCACGAAAACGTATAATTGAAGTATTGAATTAATGTAACTAAAAACATAGGGTACTTACGTATGAACGCCGTCGAAATGCTATCTTTATTTCGTGATTGTAACATTTTTTTTAACGTGGAGATAAATCTATCATGGACTGTCAGGCTCCCGGGGGAGAGCCTGAACTAAACCGATCACCACCTACGTGGTAATCACGCAGGGGTGGTGCTTTTCGGCGACTTTAACCGGCTAAAACTTCACGAAAGCCTACGCCACGCTATGGGAGTGTCTCGGGGTTGAGTGAGCAATCTCCGCATCAACCGTGGCGGCAGGCGTTTCCCACGCCGCACCCGACTGAAGCAGCCCGGTTGCAAGACTGCCTCTTAGCCCGCCGAATCAGTGCAACAGAAGTCCAGGCCACCCGACCCTTTTCCCCTGGGTTCGGCCGGAAACAAAAAAGCTAGGCCGCTGCGCTGCCGCCTTACGGTTGATTTTTTACCGAGGTTTACTCCTTCTCGACCGAGGTTTTCACCTCCTCCGCGATTCTAACCCAACCTAACCAATTATTTTTCTCAATTTTTCCATATCGGTTCGCTTAGGCTAGGTTAAACTTGCGAAACAAAGATAGTGGCGTTGACAGTAGAAGACAGTGGTGGTGTATTAACGTAAGTATCAAACACAAATAGCACTGTAGACTAGAATATATACAATGATAATATTTTTTTATATTATGCACCATTTGTTATAAAAACAGGTCAGCCATTAGCGTTACTACTAAAACAATGTCCATTGTTGGACGAGATTGCCCTTTATGATATTTGCCCCACATGCGGCTATGGAATGGAACTGAGTCATGTCGATACAAGATGCAAGATATCTTCTTATTCCGGTTGTCATTTGTTGTGCGATGCTCTAAAGGTACTTACTCTTTTTTTTTGGTTTGAACAAACTTTTAACCAAAATCATACGTGACTCAAAAATAGAGTGGGAAATGGTAAAATGCAAACCATAGAATTGAATATATCAAACCGAATATTGTTTCTCTGCGACAGATAATTCCATTAAAGTATTGTGATTAGCTAGAAAAATATCATTGCCGTATTATCTAGAAGCTCGCTTAAATAGTTACCCCTTTCAAGATGAGAAGTTACAGATATATTCTAGCACACTTGAGAGCCAGTTCCTCTCTGAATTTACTAGGTTACCATCATAGACCAACATTCTCATTTAACATTATCCTGGTTTTTTTACAGGATTCAAAAGTAGTAGTCATCGTTGCGAGGAACCAATTTGACACGTTTGAATGTAATGCACCGATACTGACGGAAATTGCCATACAGATCTGTAACACATGTCCTTCTGTTCGTATAATTCCTATAATATATTATTGATAAAAATCACTCTTTATTGAATTCAACATTTTTAACATTACATTATGAAGTTTTTGTTGAAGTAGTCAGATGAAGCTGTTAAGACCTTGCTAGGTCAATAGTGTAGTTAGTTCGAGAAAAAAAATAGTTTGTTGAACTCCATTTATGATATAAACATCTAACAAAAGTATCCGGCATATGAGTAAATTGCACTAGATCAGAATCTTAAGGTATTAATAAGTTATAATAAACCAATTGCTGGTTGTGACTTCGCCCTAGTGATAATGGTTTTGTAGTATCTTTAAAATTACGTATTTCATATGGATTAATTTTTTTTTTTTCATAAAATCACTAAAACTCTTTTAACTGATATGAATTGTCTCTATTAAATTTAATATCACAGATTACATTCTATGGAAAAACTGAATAATACTACTTTACATTATCTGTAAAACTTTCGTTCCCATCAATTCCGTCTTTACGGAGTTTGAGCCGGACAAACAACAATTGAACGAATATATCTAGCACTAACTTTTGCTCTTGGCTGCGTTCGCGTTAGTTTGAATTTGACGTACCCTTCAGAAACATTCGTTTTTTTTACTGTATATAAAGTTATGTCGTTCTGTGTACGTCTGACAACGTGTATGCAATATTTTATAATAATCGGTTGTATAGTTAAGACGTGAAAGCGTAACAAACAAGCAAGCAAATAAATATTAATTAGGTTATAATTCGTATTACCACAGAACGGGCTAAAAGAAAAGTACTTTATCGTGATCAAACAAATACTGTTAATAAATTACAGGCCTTCACTATTGTTGCTACTGAGCCCGTGGAAAGTTTAGTGCCATTAGTAGCGGAAATCCAAAGACTACGTGCCGTGTATAATGCGCGTACACTCCTCGGATGTGTGGAGTTAAATTGCGTTCGTGCAAACACCGCACTAGCTGACTTCCTAAAAGTGCAACCAGAGTCTGTTCGAGTACCAGTCATAGGGGGTGCAACTCCTAAAACAATGGTACCAGTACTCTCAGCCGCTGTGCAACCTTGCACGATGTCTCAAGAACAGGTATGACACTTTCTCACTTGGCTATCGTTATTATTGTGTATTAGTTTGCTATCGTACATATATACCGTACACGTCTTGTGCCAAGCTTTAACACGATACCTGAGCTCTGTAATTATGTATTGATCATTTGTTTTATCATACTTTTTTCAAAAGAATTCGTTGATTCTTCAAACGATTCTAGGTCTAATATGATACGATCATTAAGTAACTTGATTATAATTGTATATTTATTTACTGATAAAGAAACTTAATTGGTGGTCTTATTTGTACATTCTTAAAGGATTCAAGCTAATTATGAAGATCACGTTTTTATGAGCCCATTGTTACTTCTTGTTACCACTATATCTTGTACCATGATGTATCAATTGCTGTGACTAAATGTAGATGCATCATTTCACGACAGCTGTACCTATTTGTTAATTGCGTATTTTTTTGTGCTTGCAATCGTCAGGACTAGAGTTCCACGAAAGAAAATGTGTGAAGAACGCACAGAAAAGTGAAAATTTCTATTTAAAATATCCCCATATGAAGATCGGAGTAAATAGTGTGACAGTAGGGAGATTTTCAAAAATATTGACAAGATTGACGAATTGATGTACTGGTAGAGCCACGCTGAAGCTATTACTGGGCTCAGCATGAATGGGTCGGCTCGACCGGGGTAGTAGTACCCTCTCGTAGAAAACCGACGTGAAGTAACAGTGCTTGTATCATTGCGTTTCGTTCGGTCAATGAGTGCCGGAGGCCCACCTCTCCTCACCTTTCCCCTCTTCATTTCCCTTCCCCCCCAGTTCCCTCCTCCCTCAACACATGTTGGCAACGCACTTGCAACTACCTTGGTATCGCAAGTGTCTATGGACGGTGGTGATCATTTAACATCAGGTGACCCACATGTTCGTTTGCCTCCTATGATATAGAAAAAAAAAATTACCGTTCAATTTAGATGCCAATTTATATAATTTTATAGTCGTACTGTAAAGAGGTTTCATGTTATTTCGTCTATTTATTCACCCGCACGAGACGGATGGGGGCAACTAGTCTGTCCATACATACCTACATATAATAATAATATAAATGTAACGTGTCTGTATTTTTATATTTTTGTGAAAAAACATGTTATACGTATATTGGAATAAGTAATAAAATATATTTCAACCAGTTTTCGAAATGTATGTCTGTTTGTTTGAACACGCACTTCTAAAACTACTAAAGTACTGCGTTCACAATAAAACATATCCTACATTAACATTAAATCTTGGTTTCTTTAAAATCACTTTGGTTTCTTTAAAATCACTGTATAAAAAGTTATTGTAATTCTAATGTCGACGCCACTTAAGTATGAGACAAAAGTAAATAGGACAGTGAACTTAATACATTCAGATGATTTTCTTAGTCACAGCTAATATATATATTTTTTTTTTATTGAAGCATGACAAAGTGACTGCACTATGCCTGATGGTAAGCATAGTACAATCCAAAAACAGTGGCAACCACGAGAGACAGATCATCCATCGTCGGCCGCCGCTGTCATGCCGGCCATAATCACGAAAGTCACCCAGTACTGGATATGCACAGGCTGATCCTGGAACGCGACGCGCAAAAGCGAGTCACTATGACGGGCTTTTTCGCCATGTACTTGGTGGCTGCGACCCAGTCGGGCTGTAAAACCCTACCACCCCGCTATCGCCATTGCCTCGTTCGTTGATCAGCAGGGTGCACCACGTGCAGGTTAGGTTGGCTTGGGTGTCTCAAGTTTTAAGATGTTACTCGACACCCCTTACACCCCAAAATATTTCACCAATAATTCATAAAGTGTAGTAATTTTACTCTGAGAAAGATGTCTATGTTGTTACATTGAATTTTCAGATAGAATGTGTGACGTCGTGTATTATGAGTGGTAATGAAACAATATGTGAAGCCAAGGGATGTTGTACGGAGACTGCCTGTCTCGCTGGAGCGTATGCAGTAGCACGGAACACCATCAACGTGATCAAAGGTTTGCGGGGTACTAAGAATATAGTACAATGCGCGTATGTTGATAGCCAAGGGACCTGTGCACCCGACTGTCAATTCCTAGCTAGCGAGGTAAAATATCAACTTTATTGTAGGTGATAGAGTCACGCTGAAGCTATTATTGGCTTCCGGGGTAGCACCACCCTCTCACAGAAAATCAACGTGAAGTAACAGTGTTTGTATTGTTGCGTTTCGTTCGGTCAGTGAGAGCGCCGAAGACCCATCTCCCTTCCCCTTCCCTCTCCTCTCCTCTCCCTTCCCTTTTCCCTTTCTCTCCACTCCCCCAAACACAGGCTGGCAACGCACTTGCGACTCCCCTGGGGTTGCTAGTGTCTATGGACGGCGGTGATCGCTTAACAACAGGTGACCTGCCTGTTCGTTTGCCTCCTATATAATATTAAAAAAAAAACTTTAATAAGCATGTTAGATTTGAAATATATATAAAAATAAAATTTTAAAGAAGTGCACAATGGTCGTCATTTTTTTTTTATCGAAGCACGACATAGTGACTGCACTATGCCTGATGTTAAGCATAGTACAATCCAAAAACATCGGCAACCACCGAGAGACAGATTTTCCATCGCCAGTTGCCGCTGTCATGCCAGCCATAATGACGTAAGTCACCCGGTACTGGATATGCACAGGCTGATCCCGAAACGCGACGCGCAGAAGCGAGTCACTATGACGGACTTTTTCGCCATATGCATGGTGGTTGCGACCCAGTCGGGCTGTAAAACCCTACCACCCCGCTTTCCCCATTGCCTCGTTCGTTATTCAGCAGGGTGCGCCACGTGCAGGTGAGGTTGGCTTGGGTGTCTCAAGTCTTAAGATGTTACTTGACACCCCTTACACCCCCCTTGTGATTCATTGTTTGTTTTTTAAAATTTAATATACGTAGAGCAAAAATATATTTTAGGAACTAACTAGACGGGCATTGATAGATAATCTATTGTTTAATAACTTGGTTATGGTTTCATTTTTATGTTTTTGGAGGTATCAGTTCAGGTTCGTTGTAAGATTCGTCGATCAAGTTGTAACGCAAAAGAGAATCCTATACCGAGAATTCAGCAATAATATAATCTTTTAACATAACAATAGCGCTTACTAACATTGTACTAAAAACCCTGTTAAACTATTATTTTAGTGCCAATTTATAAGGAGGATATTTATTAACGTATAATTTCACGTATTGTAAACTAATTAATTTTACATTTCAGGTGATTTTAGGTCCCTCAGGCATAGAGAAAAATTTGGGCATACCGGAGTTAACGAAGTTTGAAAATTGTTTGTTGTCCAACTGTTTGCCGTACATACGCAATGAGATTACACGTGCTGTATGGCTCGTACGTCTTTTCTACGATTTATTTGTTACTTTCAAACGCTATCATGTTCTTGTTGTTTTTTTTTAGATATATAAAACATAATGCCGATTATAATCCACCGTTGTCATACGATTTTCCATATAACTTAACTTGATAATTGATCCATATTATTCCTCGTTACTAGTATATATGTTGATTGATATAAAAATAATTATTAAAACTGTAACGCTGAATAATTTATATGCGAATTGCGAATATTATTAAAGATAATTACTAATTTATATGTACTTGGAATGTGTTAATTTTAATGAGCGTTATCAATGGAATATACGTATGGATTTATTATACTAATACACTAATGTTGGAATCTTAAGTTAAAAAATAAAATTATTAATAAAGTAAGACAAAAACCAACTGCAAAACTTCTTTTTTATATTCACATAGGCCATATAATATAATTTATATAGGTTATGTCACTCGAAAATAATCTAACATCACGATGACTGCTCCTGTGTTAAAATCCAACAAGTTGTTTAGAGTACAACATAAGAATAAATTTTAAAAAATCAAAATACTCTTTATTCAATTTAGGCCCTGAAAAGGCACTTACGAGTATGAACGTCAAAACTACCATCGGTTCGGAATACAACCGAGTCATTGAGAAGAACCAGCAAGAATCTCGATCTGGTTTATTTTTTCATAACACATTTTTTTAAAAATATAATTACAATATAATAAACATACAACTATATTCGTTTTTGACGGATGCACAGAGCGAAGCTTCACAATAAACACGCAAATACTCGAAAAAACAATAGCTTACTTTTGTACAGTCGAGAAAGAACAATCTATACAAGATATGAAAATAATCATGAAATAAGAGCGTGACAAAATTAAGTTATTTGATGTTTTCGTTTTGGAACATGCATCACTGTAACTATTACTGAACAAAATTAAATGTAATTTTCAAATTTTCAGAGCACCAAATGATCGAGTGGATTGACCGGTGGAATGTCAATTCGATGTTCTCAGTAAATTCATTAATTACATCACATCGAAATTCATCACATTTTTTAGAATTTACGTGTATTTACTAACCCAAAGTAGTAATACTATTGGATGACGGTGAAGGAACAACCTCGTGAAGAAACCTCTTGAGGAAAAACTTGAGGATTTTCTTCAAGTACACCGTATATGGAAAACATAAAACTATGGATTCCTGGAAATTTCATGTCGCCAATATATTGTGGGCTGTCGTGGTGATATTGTCCATATCATCATTCAGTTATATAATTTAAAAAAAATCGATTGTGTGTGCAGGTGTATTCAATGTGCCAGCAATGCTGCTGCACAACTTGCTGTGCTTACCCGAGATCGTGTTTCCCTTCACCTGTTGTGCCCTGCGCACCTCCTACCAAATGGACGTGTGACAGTCCTGATACTTGCCGCGACGAGTACCTCGCATCGGTGAATATACTGTTTTTTTTCTGTAGAGCGATAAAATTACGACACTGTGTCTCATGATGAGCACAGTGCAACCTTAGAATAACGGCAAACACCGAGAGTTTTACCAACTAGCCTCTCGGTTGCTGGATATATAATTCGCTGATTCCCGTACGTGACAATTTAAAAGTAAACCACTGTGACGGTTTTACCATCGTCAGCGTGATGATTGCGATCCATCTCGGTAGGTTATTGGATATTCATCGGCTGCTTCTGGAGTGCGACACGTCTAAGTATTACATCTAGTTTATGGTAGTTGCAATGTAATCGGACACCATTATCATATTCTACCATCCAGTAGTCATATCTTGCCACCGCGCAGTCATGCCTTATCACCCAACAGTCATCTCATATCTTATAACCTAGCAGTGATGCCTTACCACCCATCAGACATATCTCACCACCTAGTAGTCATGGCAAACAATCGTTGTGGGGTGCATTTGAAACTTTCAAGAGTCGCATTATAAGAACATAATAAAATTGGTTCCAAGCATTATGAAGAGTAAGTAGTTCATGATAATATGATAGACTCGTAGGTTAAAATTGATATTATACCATACCAAGGCATTGACGAAAAATAGCTTTTCCGTAGAGGAAAACACTGTGTTCGGAAAACAAACGTTGCTGGGCTAAACGTGTGGATTTACTTAACCTCGTATGAGATTTTGGTAAAACCCTACTACAGAACGTAAAAAGTTAGAGAAGACACTAGAACAGTGTTTCCCTAACGTGGGGCTTACGCCCCACAGGGGGGCAATTTAGAAATAGACTCGACACAACTTTAACCCTTTCGCTTTGGGTTATTTAAATGCAATAATATATACTGGTGACAAATTAAACAAAAAAGGCAAAAACTTAAAAAAATGCTCTAAATAATTATTAGGTATAATTTCATTTGATGTTACCAAAATATCAACTGGGTAATTAGAGTCGTCATATAAGTTTTTCATTATATGTTTTGAAATTTTACTTACAATGTTTTGATAACAAGTTCGTAGTGATTTCTTCCTAAAACTTATCATTTATATTCCCTAAGGTATCAAAACAATTTTAAAAGGTTTGAAAAGGTTAAAAATTATGTATGGGGGGGCATACAAATTTTAGAAATGTTAAGGTGGGGCCTAAAGAAGGTTGGGAAACACTGCACTAGAGTAATGAATAATTATCTATTGATAGATATGCCGTGACATGACTTGCAAATGTGGTAGTACTGAACTGTGCTGGCGACCGCGTGAAGTCGATTACGATGCGGCGCGAGCCTCTAACCTTTCACACCAGATACCCCTAAAAGGCGCATCCTGCTCCGAAAGCCACGTTCCCGGAAGCGTAAAAATCGAACAGGAGATTAGAGACAAAGCGAAAAAACCTTGTTACACTAGATTATAAAGACTAATTTCTATATATCCAAGTTCTTTAATACACGAAATCACATGTATGTTATTAGCAAGTATATGAACTCTAAATTTGTTTGTATTTTTTTTAATTGAATTACAAACGTTTGGTTAGCTTGTTTCAGTTTATACAAATAATAAATAGGCAATACGATTTTTTTTTTAATTTTCTATACGATGCATTTTTCCATTTTTTTACCCAACCACAAGAGGTTATGAATTTTTGGGAAAAAAGTTTTTTTTTCCACGAGCTATAACTTTTCAAAATTCAATTTATAACAATGTTCTATGTCTTCAAAAATTTGTCCTAAATAAGCTTTGGTGAAAAAAAATGTTTAAACTTATCATCATCGTCATAATTCACCTTACCTTTACGTTACTTATCTTTACGTTAAACTTTATCGAGTTTTGAAAATACTATTTTTTGTATGTAAAACTAATCTTATTTCTCATAATACCATTTTGAAAGATTTGGAAAAAATCTAAGAGAACTTCTTAACTTTAGAAAAAATATAATATAAACAATAATTGAAAATGGGGACCATAGAGGATTTTTTCCACAGGGAATCTAGTATATAGATATTTCATTTGATAAATGCCGCCGAACACAACGCACCTGCGCTTAGTAAAATTTTTGTATTTAATAAAAATGAATATTTATGTAATAAAATAAATAAACAGTCATAATCTTATGGAACAAATTTGTAATGCTTTATCTATTTATTATGCCATAGCTGATTCTCGTAATGTGTTCTCTTATGCATATAACTCATACAATACAGTTTCGATGTTTCACATCTGCCAGACGTCCCGAGACGGCTCATTTTTTTATTATAGATGGACAGAGTGACGTTATTGTACCTGATGGTAAGCACAGAGTAATTTATAACATCTCGCGTGTTTTCAGTATGTTCATGGTGTTCATGAAAGCTAATCTGGTCGTATTGTACATACGCTATACTAACCAGCTTGGTTATTTAATCCCGGTGCGTGAGTCCCCTAAACGAACTATTATGGTTGATTTCATACCTAACTTATTGTCTTAGATGCGTACTGTTGGCATGCCGTATATGTCCAACAAAAAGCTCAATACATATATAGTTTTCGCTTCTAACATAAGACAGTGTGGGCAAGTATCTTTTTGTGTAATTTTTTAGCCATTCTAATTGTACAGGTGCGAGATATTTTATCGCAGCATTTGTGTATACGTGTGTGGTGATGTACCGAAAGTAGGAGCTAAGGTTGCCTTATAATAGGTTTATGAAAATAAATTATCAGATGGTCACCCAATCATCCAAGTTGAACAAGATCATCCTAGGTCCGTTTTGGATTTTCGCGACAGCAAAGTTTATATTATGTTTTCATTTTGAAACAGATCTCTTTTTGACATAAGGATTAAACAACATCATCATCACCCTTATCCCACCTAAGTAGGGTCGGCAGAAAGTGTTTTCTTTTTCCACTCTCTTCTATCAAATGTAATCTCAGTATTCACACTTTTTACGCACATATCATTTTTCACACGATCCATCCACACCTTTTCGTTCCTTCTCTACTCGTATATCTATCCACCATCATACTCAACACTTTTCTAGTCACATGGTTTTCATCTCTCCTCATGACATGCCCATACCATGCTAACCTATTCTTAACTTCTCTCTCACTGGTGTTATTTTCAAACTTCCTCTGATATACTCATTCTTAATCTTATCTATTTTAGTTACACCACACACCCACCTTAACATTCTCATCTCCGCCACATGTAATTTTCTCTCATTCGTCTCTTTCGTAACCCAGCACTCAGATGCATACAGCATGACCGGTCTTATCATAGTTTTATAAACCTTCCTCTTGAATTTCAAAGGCCACAAAAGTGCCAAAGTGTGCCATAAGCTACCCCAGACACATTTCGCCATTTCATCCATCCTGCATTTATCCTATGGGGATTAAGCAAGAAAACAAAGTAATTAATGAAAATATTAATTCAATAATAAATACATTTTATAAACATAGCATCACATATAAAATACTAAGCATGTATAAAATATTTAAAGTCCCATATTAAATACGCTTCTAATTTTCTCTCCCATACTGCTTAATTTTCCTTTAAATCCTTTTGTTGATTTCATAGTCGCTTCTTCCTTTATCTGAAGAATAGATAGAAATAGAATCAAAGAAATGAGTCGTTATAATGTGACGGATCTTAATAATTATAATTTTATTTAATACTAGCTCTTGCTTTCGCACTGCATGCATCATTACAAAGTTACCCTATATTTTGGGAACAGTATTTTTTTGCATTTTAATCATAGGTTCTTTATGTCCTTTTCTGTATTCTTGACAACATACACCCAACATTTCATGGTACTCGATTAAGTAGTTAAGACGTGAATCATAACAAACTAACTTTCGTATAAATAAGTCTCGTTTATGCTCGCAGCTTCACTCGCAACGATGTAGATCTCATCTATTACCTAGGAGTAGTGTTTTTTTTATGAATGGAAGGTACTTTAAGGTCCTTTTTCGTACTCTTGACAACGTGCATGCAAATTTGTTGGTGATCATTTTAGTAATTAAGCCATGAAAGCGTGACAAATAAATAAAAAAATATATAAAAATGCATAAAATCCAGCCTCCATTAGTAACAGATTGTCAAATTTTATTATCAAATACTATCCTATACCTTCAACTCTAGCGACTCATCTTCACCCTTGCGCTGGTTGCAAACCCGAGATGTTGACTTCGTGACTAAGCATTTCTGTAATATTAAATTTGCAGTTATCTTTGATAATTAGATATTAACAACAAATGCAGATTTTAAATTATTATCAGTGAATCATGACATAAACCGATCTTAGAATTGTATGAATAAAGTTCATAGCTTAATGTATATGTTTATTTGAGACACCAACAAGATTTAAAGTATAATAATACAAAATGTATTGTAAACTAGCTGCCAATCCAACTAAAGAAGACAATCTTCCATTTACAGTATGACCATTTAGTGAAATATAATGTCAACTTTATTTTTGAAGTTTTTTAAATCCAAATTTTTCATTTTCCGTAAGAGTATTCAGATATTTTCTTTTATTACAAATTACGTTTTGAGCTTACTAACGAAAAAAAAACTATTTATTGACAAAATAAAAAAATATTAAAAACCAGATGGCACAGAAACGTGACGCCATATTACCGTAACGGACTTTCGTTGCATTGTCGTCCAGTTACCTCTTAGTCGCTTCTAAAGAAGTTTTACTTTGAAAATAATTATGCAAATAGGTTCAGCCGTTCTAAAGTGATGCGTTTACATACATTCACCAATTGAATTTTATTTATACTGATAGATTCTGATTTGCTTCAAATGCTCTCTAATTATAGATGTTGAAAACTTATACATTATGAAGATACGAAATAATTTGGAAAGCTAAAAGAAAGAACATAATGCAAATGATGTTTTTTTTTTGTACTTAATTAGCCATTATATTTATGTATACTCTGGCGCTATTTATTTTACTATTTGTTTTACATTTTAGCGACTTATTAGGTGCTATCATTTACCTAATGAAAGCAAATAAATAGGGCATATTTTACAAATTTTGGAATTAAAATATTAGAGATACGAAAAGAAAAATATTGAATTTAATAGTAATTGGAGAAAAATCAATTGTATTCTATGTTTACCATATTAATTTACCTTTGACACCGTTATATTAATAACTGACTGTATAGCCTCAGTTTTATCATAAATGTTCTTCAGGGATTTCTGAAAAAAAATCAAGAATTTTTTAGTCAAGATTTTTAGAGCAGACTTAGTTCCAATTTATTGAATAACCATCTTCTCATATAAGATTCAGAGCATACACGCTGAAGGTTTAGGCAGTAGCAATATTTACGGAGCATACTCTGCACCTGATTCGCATTCTACATCAATTAAAAAAGTAGATGATTAATATTTTTCCTAATTATCTAGAAAAATATAAAAATTATCCGCAATCCTCTAGTCTTCTATGTTAAAACACAGTGTCAATGACCGTCGAGTGACTGCACTTGAACGTGGGAATGGCATGAACAAATCAAAAGGGTTTATTGTCCATTTCATTATGGAATGTTTAAAAGCCTTAGTAATACTCTAACCTAAGTTAATACTCCGGGTCGCCCTTTACAGCTCTCGGCACCGGTCATTACATCCATAGGTACGTATTACATTTGTGTTTATACATTTGAAAGTCTTAGAACAAACTTTAACTTAAGTTATATTTGTTGTTTATTAGTATTTGTTTTGATATTATTATTTTATATGTGATCATGAACTCTCTTAGAATACTGTAAGCGACTAACCTATCACCTGGTATAAGTACAATATACTATATACCAATATACATGTTTTTGTATTTTTTCGCAAATTCAATAGGCATAATTAAAATCGAGCCGAGATAATTTAAACAACGATATTCTTTTTCATAATCATAACTCCATTTTATAACTACAATCGCTTGATCAGAGACTACTGTTTTAACTAATCTGCAGTTTTTTGCCATATTTATTTTATATACAACAGAATTTTAAAGAAGGTCAATGTATTAGTATTTTTTTTCTTTAATTTGTAATTTTGATGTAACCAGAATGGATAAAATAAGAAATTTAAGGAGTAATAAGTTAGCATGATATGGGCATGTCTTTAGGAGAAATGCAAATCCAAAACCAATGTAATTAGAAAAGTTCTAAGTACCTAAGTATAGGAATGTATAGGAGTGTAAGTTATGGATAGCTTATGTGAAGAATAATATTTGTGTTATTACAAAAATATTAAATACGTATTGAGTACTTGCTTTAAAAAGGTTTCGTATTATGTACACCTTGCTCGCTCGAAGCAAGTTCGTCAAGTGTCATTTTCTGCAAGTCTAATATAACCTAACCAAAGCGAAACAAAAGAAAAAGATGACGAACATAAAGCGACCGTGATGCGTTTAATAGGAAACCTTTTTAAAAAAGGTTTTCAGTACATGTTTTATTTTTTTATAGTAACACCGTGTGTTTAAAGGATATGAATACTGCCAAGTCATCTGACAAAGAAGAGTTAAAGATAAAAACATGTGGTGACTCCACTTTGGGATAAGAATAAGATGGAATATTAGTAGTGTTTTGCTAAAGGCTACAGACTTTTCGATCTACTTCCCATTTGTGTTTTAGATGCGCCCATGTTCCTTATGCAGGCGGATATAATAACTTTGAATAATTCATAATTTAGTTTTCATCAGTGCCCGCGCGATATTCTAGCGAGACGTACGTATTTGCGCACGCTCCGTGTCGTTAGAAATTATCGCGGTAGGGTAGGTGCACTTGTAGGGCGTAAAATATTATGAGGTTAGGTTGGTTGAAGTTTTTTTTGGTTTTCTGCGTTGTTTGAGTCGTCTCTGGCGTTCTTGTGATTCCTATACTTGACCTTGGCTTGCTTATTGACTTCCGACTCGTTTTTGCTCCTGACTTGGCATGTTTTTTTTTTTTTTTTCCTCGGACGTTGATTTCTTCCTTGTTTGACTTGACTTGGCTTCGCTTTATGGACTATGTTCTTGCTGTTTGATTGGATTTGTCGGACTGTATGCTTGTGCCTCTTGGTCGCTGAGTAACCCTTGGGTCACCAGTGCATCATGAGTGCCACACGGAGGAAAAAATCCTCACGTGTGAGGAGTATTAGCGGGAAGGGGAAGATCGTGGACTCCGATACAGAGGTAGAAGATGGAGGGGCTTCCAAGCTGAGCTCCTATCGTAGGGGGACTGTTCGGATGTGCGGGAGTGGTCGAGGGGTTATGGGGGAGGCCGACGGGTCATTTGACCGGGCCCTGGCTGGTGGCGTGAGCGCTGCGGAGTCTATCCCTGGCTCTGTCACTGGTTCCGCAGTTGTCTCAGTTGCCGGCTCAATTGCCGGCTCTTTACTAAGTTCCGATGTTGAGTCGGAGGGGGCGCACGTAGAAGTAGACGTCATTGACGCCCAGAGGTTGAAGGCGCTCGCTGGCTCGCAGATCACATGTATCTACGAGACAGTGAGAAAGTCGAAAAACCTGGCGGGCCCTTGCAGGGGGGCGTTGAAAGCCGCTGCCAGAATCCTGCAGGAGGTCGTCGAGTCGTTGGTGGAACGAACTGAGGGGGAGGAAAATAGGAAGCTGCAAAGAGAAGTAAAGAACCTCCGCCGACAAGTTGATGACCTGAATGCGGAGGTCTCAGCGTGGCGGAAGGAGGCGAACGCTAAGAGGCAGATGCCTCCGCCTCCTCCCCCCATGCCGGCACCGGCTGAGCCTGAGTGGCGTCAGGCCCTCACCGAGGCGGTCGACACTTTCCGCACGTCGTTCGGCAATATGCTGAACGCACGTGTGGAGAATCTGGAGAGGCGTCTCCCTCCAGAGCCGTCCCTGCGTCCGTCCCTGGCCGGAGACAAGAAGAAGGGCGAAGGGATTGGCGCGGCGAAGCCGGCCGTGAAGGCGCCTCCAGCCCCAGCAGTAGCCCCGTTGGGCATGGACTGGGCTGAGCTGCCGACCCTGGCAATGGCGACGGACGGTGCGGCGTGGTCCACAGTTGTGGGCCGCAAGAAGAAGTCCGCCAAGGCCCAGGCTGCGACAACAAAAACCCCAACTGTGGCCCCTAAGGCCCCGCCTGCCAGGCCGAAATTGCCTCCCACCCCCCAATCGGCTGCGGTTATTGTAACTCTACAGGACACCGCAGCCAGCAATGGGTTGGGCTACAGGGAGGTAATGATCAAGGCGCGCGAGCACGTGTCCCTGCCCAATATGGTCATCGAAGACGTGCGGGTGAGACCGACTGTCACGGGGGCCCGCAAAATTGAGCTGCCGGGCCAGAACAAAGAGAAGGCCGCTGAACTGGCCCGGGAGCTCGAGGTGGCGCTGGCTGGAGTCGCCACGGTCGCCATCCCCACTAAAAAGGCGGACATCCGAATCGTCGGTCTTGACGATTCGGTGTCCGGGGAGGAGGTATTGGCGGTCGTGGTAGCAAAGGCCGAATGCAAGGTGGAGGCCGTAAAGGTCAGAGAGGTGAGACGATATTGGGGGGGGCTTGGTGCAGTTCACATGACGCTCCCCGCGGAGGCGGCCAGGAAGCTTGTAGAGGCCGGCAAGCTCCTGGTTGGGTGGAGCGTCGTGCGCTTCCATCTGCTGGAGGAGAGGCCCATGCGCTGTTTTAAGTGTATGGGTTTGGGGCACACCCGCCCCTTGTGCCCCTCCTCCTCTAGCAGAGGTGAAGGTTGTTACCGCTGCGGCGCAGTGGGCCACAAAATGGCCGAGTGCAAGGCGGAAGCGACCCGCTGCGCCATCTGTGCAGATGCTGGGAAGCCCTCGGGGCACGTGATGGGGACCCGCAATTGCAGGCCCCCTACCACGAAGGGTAGGGACTTCCCAGCAGTGGGAACAGGCCCTAGGGCGGCAGCCGCCAGGCAAGAGGAAGTTGCTATGGACCACTGATGGACCACACCATACGCAACTTCCCCCAGGCGAACCTGAACCACTCCGCCGCTGCACAGGATTTACTCGTGCAGTCAGTGACGGAGTGGGATATCGGGCTCGCGGTCGCCGCGGAGCCGTACTGCGTTCCCTCCCAGCCACACTGGGCTGGAGATCGGACTGGTTCCGTGGCGATCGTGGCCGGCCGAGGTTCGCCCCTAGCGGTAAGAGAGAGGGATGTCGGGTTCGTGGCAGCCGTCTGGGGAGAGTACGCCATTGTAGGGGCGTACTTCTCCCCTAACAGGCCCCTGTGGGAGTTCGAGAGGTTCCTTGACTCTCTGCAGGGAGCTGTCAGGCGGCTGTCCGCTCCCCGTGGTCCTCATGGGTGATTTAAACGCTAAATCGAGGACCTCTGACCTGACAGTCCTCCCCTAATTACGGAGGAGGAGATGGGGAGAGCTGTCGAGCGTCTCCTCAACCGGCGGAGAGCGCCCAGCCCTGACGGGGTCCCGGGCCGGGTGCTCGGCATTGCGCTGGGTCATCATCTCGGGGGGTGGCTTCGGGAGCTGTTCGACCGGTATTTGGCGGTCAGACGGTTCCCGAAGTCCTGGAAGCTTGGGCGGCTCTGCTTGATGGCTAAGGAGGGCCGCCCTCCGGACTGCGCGTCCGGTTATCGGCCCCTTGTTCTGCTGGACGACGTCGGGAAGGCACTGGAGAGGGTCATTGCTTACCGGGTCGTCCAGCACCTGGAGGGAGTAGGGCCAAACATATCGGACGCGCAGTTTGGGTTCCGGGCAGGGCGTTCCACAGTGGATGCCCTGTGCCCCCTAAAGTCGCTGTCGACGGAGGCGACCTCCCAAGGGGAGAGGGTCTTGGCGGTGTTCTTAGACATCGCCAAAGCCTTCAACAGCCTGCCCCACGGGGTCATACGGGAGGCTTTCCGATATTTCGGAGTGCCCCCGTACCTGCGGCGGCTGTTGGAGGCGTACCTGGAGGACAGGGAGGTCGCCTACGTTGACGGCGAATGGTCCGACGGGCTACAAGGCGGGGGGTTCCACAGGGGTCGGTCCTGGGGCCGCTCCTGTGGAACATGGGCTACGACTGGGTGCTCCGTGGCGCGCTCCCATGGAGCGCGCCTAATCTGCTACGCTGACGACACCCTAGTCGTAGCCCGGGGTGAGGAATGGACGGAGGTGGAGCACCTGGCCACGATGGCCACAACCCTCGTGGTCAGGCGCATAAGGAGGTTGGGCCTCAGGGTGGCCCTCGAAAAGACCGAGGCCATATTCTTCCATGGGCCTCGGCGGGGGCCACCGACTGGGGCCCACATTATGGTTTCTGCTTTCACGCTCACCGGCTCCCTTCCTTGGGAGCTGGAGGCAGGAGTTCTCGCCGCCGTATACGAATTCACGGCGGCGAGGAAACGTAGTGGGGAGCCTCCAGCTCCCAGGGAAATAGAGGCCAAAAGACAGGAGCTACGGGAGGAGGCGGTAGAGCGGTGGATGCAGGACCTGGCGGACGCGCGCTTCGGGACGTACACCATCGACGCCGTCCGCCCGGTCCTGCGGGAGTGGATTGGGAGGAGATGGGGCTCCCTGTCGTTCAGGCTGGTGCAGGTGCTGACCGGACACGGTTGTTTCGGGTGGTACCTGTAACGGGTCGCTCGCAGGAAGCTGACCGCCGCCTGCCATGAGTGCGGCGCTGAGAAGGATACCGCGCAGCACACTCTCTCTGAGTGTGTTGCATGGGAGGTGGAGTGCCGCACTCTGGTGGCGGTGGTGGGGGAGGATTTGTTGCTGCCGAGCGTGGTTTCGTCCATGCTCGGCAGTGAGCAGGCGTGGCGAGTAGTGGCCTCCTTTTGCGAGGAAGTCATCTCGCAAAAGGAAGTGGCGGAGAGGACCCGCGAGGCGGACCCCCTCAGTGGCCGTCTTCGCCAACAGAGAACCGGCAGGAGGAGGCGGCGCTTCGCCCAACTCCTCCTGCCACCGTAGCCGGACCTGAGGGGATGTAGTCGGGGGGCTCTTCCCCTCATTGCACAGATCCGGCGGACGAGGGGAGGCAGCTGGTGTGTACCCAGCTGCCTCTCTATAGGTAGGAGCCCGGCGGCCACCTTCCGCCGGGTGGACCGTTGGGGCGGCTATCTAAGGGGAATAGCTTAGAACGATTCCTTGCCGCGCCAACACTACGGTCGGTCGGTACACAGTGGGCTTTTAGTCCGTGCGAGTCGGGCATAACCCACCTTCTCCCCCGGGAGGGTGGGGATATATAAGGGTTTTCCCCACGTTAAAAAAAAAAAGTTTTCATCACTACTCAATAATAATATAATAATTATAAAGCCAGTGACACATCCGAAAATGGGAGATATTAAATAAAGAACGTGCCAAAAATAATAATGATCTCAGGCGTACATATCTGTAAGCTTAAGTTTTGATGAATGCAAAAAAAGGTAGAATATCATGCTAATACAGAACTTTGGGAATGTTTATTGTAATTCCAGATGGGCCTCCAAATTGTGAAGATGTTATAAGACAGGGCCCAATCGATCGTTTTCGTTCTAAAGGCAACACTCGGTTCATCTTTCCAAATTCCTAAAACCAAAAATATGAAATAGTCATTAAGCGTAGAAAAAAACGGTATCTATATATTATGTGGAACAAATTTTTACTTATCAGCGGTTATTTACGATAGATTTTGGATCAACAATTCTTAAATTCAGATTAATAACTAATAGTAAATATAAATAACTTCATCAATGGTTTGATCAGAATGTACAGAACTATCTACCTAAAAGATATTTTAGAAATTCAATAATTTTATCTGTGTCCCATTTGTGTTAAATTTCTACTCTGTTCCTTAAGAAAATCTATGGGCTTGTTATATCTATATTGGTCTATGTGAGACTTTTCTAGTGGCAAATAGAATTACTATAGTTTATATAACTAACCTGCAAGTTATTTTTTTGCAAATATTCGTTTTTATTCCAAGAAATTTCCTTTTTCTTTCCTTTATGTGTACCACTGGGCTGAAAATATATTTATTCTTTATTATTTGTGTTTTTTTTTATTGCTTAAAGTACTGCATCTTATTTGCACTTAAATTTTGTCGCTGATGCGATTTCACGAGTAGAAATACCTGTTTCCAAGTCATTCCATGATTTTCTTGTATGTATAGTTTTTTTTATTTATATGTAAACAAGAATTTAACTTTGAAACTAAGCTTTAAGGTCGCAAGTATTTTTTCATTGTTTTCTAAATAGCTATTAAACGAAAAGGCTTCAAGTTTTCTAAATAATTTTCAAATGAAACATACTACATCTTTAAAACCTCTTAAATTAATAACTTTGATTAGGTAATCTAATTTGTTAGGATTTATTAGTTTATTGTTTTATTACCACATTTTTTTATACCATAAGAGGTAAACGAACTGGCGGAACACCAGATGTTAAGTGATTACCACCGTCTATAGACTCTAGCAACACCAGGGACGTCGCCGTTGCCAGCCTGTATCCAGAGGGTGGGGTGGTAAGAGGGGAGAGGGAGGAGTGTGAGAGGGCAGGTGGGTCTCCGACGCTGTTATTGACCGAACCAAAGTTGAACCTCACAGAGTTTGAATTTACCTTCATCGATGTTATTTACGAACACCTTGTTATCGTTTCATTATTATGAGAAAAGTTTCTTAATCAACGAAAATCAAATAAGAACATCTTATCACGGCTTTACAAAGTTTACATTACTTTTAAATAAACACGTTATAAAGTACACGAGTTACTCTTGTTAGAATACACTGCTCGTTTTTAACTAAGACTTTGTCATTAGGTACTTTACTACAGGTTATACAACAAAGTCCTCTGCGACGTCTGTCTGTCTGTTGATGCGATTGCCACCAGCAGATAAAGTGATTCAAGAGAAAGGTTTAGGTATATAATTCGTCAAGGTTTTCTTTATTATCAAGGCGGGACAACGTTCGACAGGCCCACTAGCATAATATTTATATTATACACTTATCATATTACTTCTATACTACATTTGATTGCCATCAGATAAGTAGTCATGAAAACGTTATAGATAGTGGTACTTAATTGTTATTCATAAATAACTATAGTGTGGATATTATATATATATATATATATATTACTCCGATATTTCCGTATTATTATTTATAGTAGAAACATTAAAAACTGCTTGTGTGAAATCTAAAATATACTTTAATTTCATGATAATCACAATAACTTTGAAAGCGATAATATTGTATATAGTATCGGGTATAAACTAAATTCAATCAAAGGGTAAAATTAACTCCATTGATCATTGAACGCTCATAGGATGAATACAATATACATAATAAGAATTAAATTACGTTTATTAATATTTTATATACACAAATAAGTACACACGTAATGTTCACAAAAAGTTTGCCACTTCACTTAGCTGGCCATTTTTGACTGTCGTCACTAACCAATGACAGTTCAAAACGAACAATCTAGTTTCAAACAACTTCGCTGACGCAATAATCATGGAAATTATGAAATAACCGCTTCAAAATGAAAAATTCAGATTATCTACGAATCCACTATCTACGGAACCAAAACATGCAATATTTTATAAACTCTTAGCAAAAAGGTTTTATTTTACGCATACAGAGATTTTTCAAAAAATTTCTGTAAACTAGTACATAATCTGTATTTAGCATTTTGAATTCGATATCCAACGATTTCTGTCATCGTTTTGTTCATGCGACTGTTACCGATAAGACTGTCAAAAATGGCCAGCTAATATAACATTTGATAGAGCAAACATAACGAAGTAAGTGTGAGGTGATGTCCAGGCGTAAAGTGGAGTTCATATGCCGTTGGTGTAGCCGCGAGGAGATAACTGATGCTCGGAGGCGGCCTCGTAAGTCGTACCGCAACAGAACAACTGACGAACCACGCGGGAGACGCGCGACGCACGGGAATCACTGCGCGGCAGCCCGCTAGCCTCCTCATCGTCGGACTAAAACAGAAATACCGTCGAAACCAATGATATTATAACTAAAAAAAATTGAGCCGTCACGGGACGCCTAGCAGATATGAAACATCGAAATTGTTCAAATCGAACGAATCACAAATTACACTATAGGTATGCGAGCTCAGTGCGGCAAGAGAGATTGCGCACAGTCGCTTATGCATAGCATCGCGTTGCCACGTTATGCACAGTCGCCACGTCAACAATCAGGTGTACCTGCGCATATAGATGTTTCACATAAAAAACTGTCGATACGTTACCTACATGATATTTCGACAAAACAGATGGCACGATAACGCACACTTACGTAAAGTAATATTGTAATGCTACACTGTTTTAGATAAAATGTAAAAGTAAGATGGCATATTCTGAATATCGGTGGGGAAAAAGAAATAGTTATATTTTGCTTAGATACGAGCGGATTGACGAGCAGCCGTCATAAATAAGCTAACTAGCCAAGTTTTAACAAGTCTCTGTCCAAGCGTTTATGACGTATCTAGAGCTTTTTAGGTAAAATATCATTGGGCGAAGTCGTTACGATGAGCACTATTACATTCGATTACATAAATTTATTCGTGAAGATAGAAAATCAACTACGTGCGGGCTGCCGCGTGTTTTTCGGATGAGTTTTTGACGTGAAGCTTACTTCTTAAGACACGGTAGGGAAAATTTTTACGTTGTTTTTGTGTGCATCTGTAAGTATGTACGAGTCTCTGGCTGGCTGTAGTAGTATATAGTTTATAAGCATTCCATATACCTATATATAATAAATATAAGTAAAAGGAATATCACTACCGCCTGTACACACTGATACACGCACTGTTTTCTTTTATGCTTAAGGTATTTATCCTATATTGCTCTACTTTCGAGGATTGAGTTGCTATGGCTCCCGTGCCAATTTTTAGACTTTCTTTTTTTCTTATCACCTGTATTTATTTGTCTAATTTGCTTAATGTAATTGTATGGCTGTCCCAACAATAAACGATTTCTTTCTTTCTCTTTCTTGTTTCTTTCTAAATGCGTTGGAAAATATTTTGTATTATCGAAAGATGCGGTGCATTAACTCACCCATTCCGAAGAACGCTTAACCACTTCAGGAGTCCGGGACTCGATTTCTTCCGTTATGCTGTCATCATCGTATTTCTTCTCTACATCGGATGCCGCTGGCTTGTCCATCGCCAACCCAGACTCTTCAGACACCACCGCCGAAACTTGTGCCGGTATCGGTTGCGTAGATGGCGTGATTATTCCTTTCTGTTTAAAAAGATCACATGTCAATGTAAACCCGCCTAAAATGGGTCGTATGTATCTAAATCGCGTCGACAAGTAACAAGTCATCAAGTCAATAGTCCACGGAACTCATGTTAACCCTGGGGCGAGTTGCTAGTTACAATAATAGCGATGATGAAAAAACTAACAAAATGGCACATTTCCGGCGTATATTGATTCGCAAACAGTGAGCCTAGGGGCGTAGCTACCGCAGTATTAGAATTGATACGAGAACTCGAGCTACAAGGCCAATTTGCGCTCTCAAATATTCGTAACCTTGGATTATGCCTAGGGGAAAGTTACTTCTAGATCACAGATCCGTTGGTAGTAGTAATCAAAATGTGATTATAAAAATACATTCAATAAAGAGGTCTTCTCTCCATAAATAACCGGATAACGCACGCTGGGCTTCGAAGCCACAGTTTCACGATAAATTCTACCTGGGTATAAACTAAAAATTCTCGACGACTTATCTTTTTGCCGTCCTTGAAGTTATGGACCAATCTCCCAGCCAATGTGTTTTCTCCTTTCTTTGACATGTAATGCTTTTAGCGTAACGTGAAAAGACATTTACACAGACCATCATGATAGCGGCGACTGACGATGAATGGCTTATCTCTCGGTGTTCACTTGTTGTTTTTAAATTCTACTATGCTTACCATCAAGCATAGAGCAGTCACTATGCTTAGCTATGATTAAAAAAAAGCTGCTAAATGACGTCACCTTCGTTTCCACCTCCAACTGTGCCAGTGTGATGGCCTCAGGTGAAGATCCTCTCCTCTTGGTGTTCGAAGATAGTTTCTTAGCGACGGTCTGCTTATGTTTTTCTGATGAAACTGTCAACAATACAATAATATGTAATATTGATCTAGGTTTATAATATATTTTTAATTAATGTTAATGAATCTCACCGCGCTCGAATTCTTTCCGTTCTTTCGTTTCTGTACTCTCGATCGCCTCTTTTAATTCTTCAGCAACAGCTAATTGCAAAAGTAAATAATTTAAAAATCGGAATACATATAAAAACCCTAACCTAATTATCTTGTACTGTTTTTTATAGTTTTAATTTCATTATAACGTTGAAGCTAGTATGTCAGTACATCAGAGGATGTGTGAAAATATCACTAGGGTAATTAACGAACCAGAAAACATGTGTCATTTATTAGTGGATATTGGCATGTCACAATGAAGGATGTAAGCTTAAAGAATGTAAAATATACAGGTTGAATGAATATTGAAGTACAAGAGAAGAATGTATGTATTAATTGTGTGAGGAGTGATATATGTAGAAAAGGTGTGAATACCATACATGAAAGCTGTTTATAAAGAAAAAGACATAAAAAACGAAAGAGACAAAGAAGACATAAAAGAGTAAGAAGGAAACATGTTGTTCTGACACGTATCATGTGAAATAAGGGCAAGCATATTCCACAATGCAATCGATTTTTATGCCAGATTTCATTAGAGTCATTCAATAGTGACTAAAGAACGGATATTCAAACATATTATTTCATATTTATAACACACGCATCAGATATTTTCAAAGTGTTTTACTTCTCTAATCTGTACCGACTCTCTCTATCTCTGTTATGTTCATGCAGAAATTGTTCTTTTAATTTTTCGATAAGTACATTGTGTTGTAAGCGCAACGGCAACTGCTAAACAATTTATCACCTTATTTAAAACCGCCAAAAAATCGATACACAGGTCTGCTATAATAAGCTGAAAACGCTGGATAACTGGATGCACGGTACTATGCTTAATTATAATATCGCATAATAATATCCGGATATAAATCACATATAACTGATTTTGAATGTAAATGACTTGCTGTTAATAGAAACAGTTATCATGTGACCAAAATCTGGATAAAATACAATGACATACATGGCACAGCTGGAGCTTTGGAGTGCTTATGATGCAATTCCGGCGAGGATTCATGCATACCGGTTGGACGGTAGGGCTGTTTATGTCTCGCAGCCGACTCTATCATCACGACTGATGAACCGTCGGAAACATTCCCGCCTGTGTTTTTCTCGTGCTCCGACATTCTTCACAATAAATCAATCATCCATACATGCGATCTGCCCTGAAACCTCACTTATTTACAGCCGGAATAGAGGGCCCAAAGTTTTTTTTAATGAAATAAGTAAATTGGTCAAACGTCACGCCTTGTAAATTTTGACAGTTAGCTTTCTTGTTTTTCATTACCTTCTATTTTCGAAAATTTTATAATAAAAAAAGTTTCGTTTATATGTCAATGGTTAATAACATTCTTTAAAGGCAAAACAATAATCTAAAGAACAAATTTATAAAGTTTAACCAATGTAAAGAAGACGCTGAATAAAACAAGTGAATAAAACAACACCTTTTGCTTATGTAGGTACATAGAGATAGGCACTATAAACATTAATATTTCCTACATCATAGTTACACTAGACGGCAATAATAACCATGTGTTGAATTTGCTTAGTATTTATTTATTTGTAGTAGTTATTTATTAATTTATTTGTTGTATATTTATTTGTTTATATTTATTAGTCGACTTACCAGTCTATAATCATTATTCACAGTAGAAAACATGTCAGTATGATCTAATGGCATTCATTCATATGTAATATGAGTACCATAACTACCACAAACACGTCTCTCCTTGATCCTAAATGATTTTTTTAGGAATATAAGCCAAAGACCACACGAGTCTCCTGATGTTAAGTAATCACCGCCGTCTATGGTCTATGAATGAAAAATGAAGTTGCGAGTGCGTTGCCAGCCTGTGTTTGGGGGAAGAGCTTGCGAAGGGAAGTATTTGGGGGCGATAGGAGGGGGGGTAGGCCTCCGGCACTCTCACTCTCTGAACGAAACGCAACAATGCAAGCACTGTTACTTCACGTCGGTTTTCTATGAGAGGGTGGTAATACCCCGGGCGAGCCAACCCATTCATGCTGAAACCAGTAATAGCTTCAGCTCTGCCGTCTTAAAGAAATAATGAAGATTTTAATAAGTCACTGACACAATACGGAAGTCATATAGTAATATTTTGTACCCATTTAAATTTATAAATTAATAATAAAAATGTCACAATTGTTCACATAGAACAAAACTCTTTTAATACATCACCTCATTCACTGGTTTATTTTTCCTTCCTTAGATTTCGTAAAGAAGAATAATCACTCTTTCCTGCTATTTTATCTGTCAAAATAATGTCATTTTTTCATTTTATTTAGACAAATTATCGGTTTCAAGTACATTTATTTTATGATACAGCCTCGTGAAGTTTGTAAATATGCAAGGAAAAAGGAAAATAGGGTGTGATGGAAAATAAACAGACCTCATCCATGAGAAAGCTAATACCCATCCACGAGGAGAAATTGCTAAGAGAAATTGACTATAATAAAGTAACTGGAGCATCGAGGCGCAGTTCTAAAAAGCAACATCTCCTTGGTAATAGCGTTCAATACCACAATCATTTACTATATTGTTATAAATTAATATTTTTTTATTTAGATCTTGAGATACTCCAGAAGAATAAAACCCACCATCAACAGTCCCAGCGAGTGCTCGTCTCTATAAAACCACGAAATCCCTCCATCAAAACTTTATATATTGCAGAGAAATCTCGATTTTACAGTAAAAAGGTTTGATTTTTTTTCTAATATTAAATCAGGTGATTAATAATTGTAAAATTTGCATTCACTTTCTAAAAGTATTGAAATATATAGCCTTTTTTTCAATAACAAAATAAACCCTAATTCGTTAACCAAGCTTAGTACAAAATCAAAGAGACTCAAAAATTTTATTTGCAGGGTTCAGAGAAATCAGGCTCACGTTTTGCTATTGGAGATCATTCGTCTTTCACGTCTCGTAAGTTGCTTTATATGTATTTAAAATTTATCTTGAAATGATAATTATTATCTAACGAAAATGTATTTTCAGAGCTCAATGAGAACGAGCCAAATCTTCAAACAATAATTTCAAAGGTTTGTAATATAGAACAACCACGTTCTAGTAGCGGAGTAACAGAGGATAGTAAATCATCAGTAACACTTCACCAGGAATATTCAGCTTATAAGTCAGAGCTTTCACAAGCTGATAGTTCACCGTGCAATGCTCAACACTGGTACCCAAAACAAAGATCTGCAGAAAAATGTTACATTTATGCGCAAAGGCAGACAAATATGAACCTACATAAAATAGAAACAAAAGGTGGTAAAGCTGTTAGCCCTGATAAAGCGGATATCGCTACTTTAATTATAACAACTACATCATCTGAGGATTCTGAAGTTCCATCTGCGAGTATACTTGGGAAATTGAACAAAAGAATAGATCGTTTGGAACGTAAAATTTTAAGACAAGAAATGGTTTTTCGTTCTGGTGATCCTAATTTACCACTATCTTCTTTAAATGAAGAATATAAAAGCAATATAATGAGGACTAGTTCTGCGTCAGATAAACCAGGTTGTAGCTACATAGAACAATATAGTCATATTCCTGAAACATCTGCATTTCAACGATACGCTCAACAAGCAACACCGCTGTCACCAAGTAAAGCCACTACTCTTGAAAAAGAACATAATTCTGAACAATACGGACGTGATTTTACCACGTATGATGGAATTACAGCACGTGGTCGAAGACAGTGTGCATCTGTTCCATGCAAGCGGGATGCAGTCCCAAAATTGGCCGCTGAAAGAGTACATAAAATAAGAAATAAACTTAATCCAGTACGTGACTATCGACTTATGGATACAGTTCATTACTTAGCTCAAGGTGAGTTTGCTCCTCGTGATGATGGCATTAAACTAACACCATCAAGAGAAGCTGTACTCAGTGATATCATATGGGAGGATGTTTGCCGCACACATTGGCCCAATACTAGGCTAGGACGTAGAGGTTATACAGAAAGATGTAACGAGAGATGTACAACTAGACATGAATTGCAGAGATTAATAGACAGTTTGTTGCGAGAACGAGTGGCACATGTTGAACGTAGAAGGAGACGTCATTATCGAATTGTGAAACTAAATCACCGGCACGAAAATTGTAGAGCAGTTGGTAAAACGGGTGATATTATTGTAGCAAGTCATAAAAACAGGCAAGCGTGTGAAGACGTAGTTATCAGCGATCAAAATACAGGGAGTACTACACTATCGGAAAAACGCTGGAAAGATCGAAGCTCGCGCAGAAATTATAAGAGTCATGATCGATTGCTGACAAATAATTTTCGCCAAAAACATCAGTCGAAGCAAGACGATTGCTCTCCTGGTCCAAGCTATGCGATGCGAGCATCAATGACCAGAGAACCGACGTGTTGTTATCATAGTTCTAATCCAACGAAACCTGAAAATAATGGCACGAATGAGCAGGGAACATATCGCAATACTAACATGGATACAACAAGCAGTAGCGGTATCTCTGGTTTCAAATCACGTTCGAAAAAGCCACGATTGGTTGTCAAAAAAGAAACCTCGCGCCGTAAGCACGAGTCCAGAGAGGAAGTTAATCTTGAACATTTTATACTATTGCCAACTTTAGTTGTCCGTACGCCATCGAATGTTAAACGTCAAAAGAAATTTACCGAGCTCTACCATCGTATATTAAACAAGGGTATGTATATATAAACATTATTAATCTTTAAAGAGTTTATTTATATCATCGTAAAATTATATTTCACATTTACAGCACAGAATAATCCAACACCAGTAGAAGCTATTGATCAACCTTCTAATTCAAACATGAAGACAAAAGATATTGGTTTTAACATTAATATAACGACATCAGATAGTTTGGACCAAATCAGAAACGAAAATTAATAATTCTTCTGCATACAACCTACTTTTGAAAATGATTTTTTTATGAAATATATTTTTGATCGCATTTTATTAAACGAACAGTTTAATTTAATCATATTTACGTAATAACCCTCATTTTTATTTCTCTGATTATAGTATCTCGTGTATTTAAACCGCCTCCAAAAATTATTATAGTCTCCCAATAACAAAAAAGAGTTTGATATTTCCTTCAGACTTCGTAAGATAATACCGCCTATACCGCTTACAGCTAGATAAGGACCGCATCGTCATTAACTTCATGAAATTGTGACCAAACGCTTAAAGCTATGAAGTATGTATTTTAAAAACAGTTACTTTTCTTGCTAAGCCTTAAACATGAGGGCTAATTTGAACCTATATCTGGGTAGCTCCCTAGTAGCTCTCGTTGTATAATGAAATTATTTATCGCCTTTGTATTTTATAAAGTTCAAAAATACGTAATTATAATGTAGAATCGTATCTTAAATCATATGTATATAAAAGAGGTTTATGTGTTCACTGTCAACATCAAAGAACAACTATGGACTAAGATTCAGAATTCAGTATCTTAATTCTATTCTCTCATGCATTTTTGATAATTAAATGCATGCCCGCAAAACTTGTACAACCTAAATTTAGTTGATCTTAATACTGGTATTAACCACATAGCACACCTAGTACCTAAATTATGGTGGAAAGATATATTTTTCTGGTACCATCGATCGTGCTGAAGTCATTAATTAAGCTGCCAGATTACTTTTATGTGTGAACTTTATTTAAAAAATCGCTGAATCAGGTACAATGACGGATAAAATTCGAAATGAGTAATTTGCGATTTATTTTACGTTGGAATACCTACTTGATAGCTTAATCATATTTTACAGGAAAGGACTGTGGCTTAATAAATAATTACTCGATCAAAAGATACAATCCCTTGAGAACATATAGATTAATAACATATCAATAAATAAAAAAATCACGGTGCAATAATATAAATTTCAATATTAATGAAAAACTACTTAATGCAAAGACACCCAAACTAGTTCCTTGGTAAAATAACAATAAAATAACCAGTACAGTACAGGACAGTACAATCAGACATCACAGACAATCTATGATTTAACTTCAATAAAAAATTGTAAAACAGCAATCAGCATACATCAAAACATATATAACAGATTGAAGTAAAGACAATAACGTCATTAAACCCAAAATAGTTAATAGCTAAATAAAAATAAACGAATATCAAAAAGAAAACACCCAATAGTAGCTCAGAAAGCAAAAAAAAGGTCCGGACCGAGACTGCAGAATAAAGGAAAAAGAAAAAATTCAAGTGTATGTTGTTTCTGGGGACTTTTTCTAGGGCTAGTGTTGTAACTCCCGAATGACTGATTTTAACGAGACTTTATAACCGGATAGAGGATTCTAGACTGCATCCCGTTATGTTTTACCATACGAGCTAAGCAGATATAATTTACAATTATTCTGGATAACATAAAATCGGTAAAAGTGTTATAAATGTTAAGAAGTAATTACGAAATTACGCTTAAGAAAGTACGTGTATGCTTATGACCACACGATAAAAGTGAAAAAATATAAATCGAATACATGAAAACTAAAGCTTATCCAGATCTATCAATGTTTATATGCAAATAAATAGTACTTAAATATGCACAATACAAGTAATAATAAACATATAATTATAGGAACGATGCACTCGCTGCCAGGCAGTAAACACGCTTGATGTCGAGTTGAACCGACAAAACCCGATTCAGAGTCACCGACCCGAGCGTGAAGGTTCGATCTCGTTCACCATTGATAGGACATAAACAAGTTTACATTTCAATAACAGGCAGCCTACAACTAATCCTAAACATTTAATTCTGATAAAAAAGTAAAACTAATTTTAAAAGAACTAAAAGTCTAGCATTAAATAAGTTATGTAGTTGACAGTACCTATTGTATTGCATAGACGGATAGTATGGTCTCGCATATACTTCGTGAAAAATGTAGTAGTGCTTCAGTGTATTACATACCTTCGTATACTTTATTCATACCCAGTTTTACTTGGCTACAGTTTTGTGTATTTCACAGTAAAAGTGTAGAATATTAAAAAAAAAAAAAACAAATAACGATCTGTGTACCTAAGAGACGATCATTTTGAGATGTCATTGATTTATGTACAGTACAGCTTTATATATCTCTAATACCTTTAAACTAGCAATTCTTGTATATTGTTATATATTCAGGATTTCGGAAACGGCGTCATCTATTTCAGTGAAACTTAGTATGTACTTAGTTTTGGAGACGATAAATCGATCTAACTAGATTTCATTCATAGAAAACTTTTTTACGTGACTTTTCAGACAATGAAAAAAAAATAGCTATAATATAAAGGTAAATTTCGCCGGCGCTGTCAAAACAAAAATGGCTCAGATGGAAATCGGCTGCTTCGAAAATTTCTTTTTGGTAAAAAGTGCTAATTTTGTGAGGGAAACCTAACGGTTTATTTTAATTTAAAAATGTTTTTTAAAGAACCGAGCTAGACTCGGTCGCCCAGGTACTTTTATGTAGAAATATAAATATAATTATATGTTAATTATGACTATTATAAAATTTGACCGAAAATTATACTTCATTATTACATTCAAATAATGATCTAGTTTAATAACTTTTCTCATTATTGTGTGTCTATATGTATATAAATAATTATTGAGTGACAATCCGTTTGATAAAAATCTTTACCTAACGGTTTATAGAATAATATAAACTTTTTTAATAATAAAATATTTAATAGTAAACAGACTAGACTCTTCTTTATGTATTTTCTCTCCAACCCGACATTAACAATCAGCTTTTGAATCATTTCCTAATGAGAGATTCTATGTTTATTCTGGTCAGTCTAATATTACCTGATCAAAATATAATTAACATTTCATATTTCTGGCATAGAAAGACATATTAATGTCTACTTCCTTCTTTATGCTTCATATTCTTTATTTTTGAACGTCATAACTTCCTTAAATTTTACGCTATTTACTTCTACTTCTGTCAGTTAGAACACACTGTGAAAAGACAACAGATTTGAAACTAATGCGTAATTTATAAAATTACTAGCCTCTGCCCGCACCTTGGTTAGTGTGGAATAATTACTTTGTGCTATAATCCTACAACCTTTCTTGATAAATGAGCTCTATAACACTGAATGAATTTTTCAAATCGAACCAGTAGCTGCTGAGATTACCCTCTACAACGTCACAAACTCACAACGTCACAGACGTTACCTCTTTATAATATTAGTATATAAATATAGATTACAACGAATATAGCCAAACAACATTTTTTGCCCTAAACATAATAATAATTCATTAAAACATCCAAATACTGAAGTTATTTATCAACTCTAAATCACGAGTATCTAGAAAATTGACCAATATTTAATTTATAGTATTGAAAAGTAGTTTTCGATACGAACTAACAATGGTACCGTGTTGGACGTATGTACTTATAGTAGATACATAATTTATAAGGTGCCTACATACTTTTTCATTCGCCCCACATAATAGGAAATCGATATAATGTTTGACTTTAATGCAGGTTATAGACAGACATCCTTAACCTGTGTTTATTATATTAATATCGTGATCACCGGTTATCGCAATAGTTTGTGTGAATAAAACATATGCAAAATAAATTATGCATAATTGACAAGAGGTCAAATAAATACAACTTGGACAATAAATGTTTTGGATCAATTTTATGAGTAAATATTTACTTAAATAAAAATAGCTACGTTATTAAACTCTGTTGTGTCGTTCACTTGTGATTATGGAAAGTGTCAAGAAGTGGTTGAATGAGAGAACAGTTAAAAAGAACGGTCTCTACGTGCACTACAGTCCACCTAAAGGTAAATGAAAACATTATCATCTCATCAGCCTATAAGAGAATAAGAAAAGAGAGAGAATGTGGGTTTGTTAGTTACGATCATCATAAACTTTTGCATATACGTTGTTAAGGATACAAAAAATTGACCTGTCACGGGACGCCAGGCAGATGTGAAACACATGTATAACATACTAAACAACACTATATACACTATAGGTATGAGCTCAGACACACAGTCGCTGGTGCATGGCATCGCGTCGCCACGCCTCACAAACATCGCCACGCCAACAATCAGACTAACTTTTTTTTTTCGAAATGAGAACGCTGTTGACCTGCACAGGTCTTTACAGCTTCACCGAACTATTGACGCGAGCGCTGAGGGCACTCAGCCGATGGGGGATGTTTGGGCGACTAACTCAAGAGTGCACGACACACCTCGGCTTGGGCTGTCGCCTGTAAATCAAGCTTACTCTCACCTATAGATGTTTCACATCAAAAACGTCATAAAGTAATCGTTCATCCACCAAAAAGCAGTGTTCCCGAGGTATAAAAAGCTAGTTCTATTTATTATTTTAGTTTTAAAAATCTAGCACTGTGACCGTTATGGAACAGAGTTACAACTGGTATCATAATAATTCTACAAGCCCGCCTGATTAGCTACAATCCTCGAGTTGAAAACGTATCGGCAAGCTCCTGGTGGTATGTTACTGGAGCTGCACTTGAGAGTCAGTCCCCAACTAAGTGTATGGCGTGTTCTACTGGTGTACTAATAAAGTAAAAGACCCAAGCTTCCTTTAACATTAAGTCCACACAGTAAAATGAAATGGTAACTGAACAATTGACCAACAATCTTCCAATATTTCTATAAATCTTCTTAGACTTAATCTCACTCACTTTTATGTAGATATTTTAACCACAGTTTGTCACATTTCTAAAACCTTTCGTTTCATTTGTTCTTGTCCTAACATTTGCACATAGAATAAAAATGCAATTACCTAAATAGCTGCAGCTGTTTTGGAGTATGTTATCTACCCACCTCCGGTGCCGCTCGAGACAAGAGATACTAGCGCCACCATATTAAGATACATAAATGAGAATTATTATAACTAATATATATAGAGATTTCAATGAGACATAAATAGGAATTGATATTATTCATTTATTACTTGCATAACATTAGTTTTATGATTAACATCATTTTTGTGTATCTTGCAGAATTGTTAATTAATAGTAATTGCTTTGACTTCTATAGTTCAACCTATAAAAGGCAAGATGTCGGTGTTATCTAAGCATTCCTTTGTGAAAAGTACTGTAAGGCGTAACTCTGGCCAAATAAAGAGTTAAAGTAACTACTTGGTATTTATTGGCATCCTGACTGCATCGACTATGTCGTATACACCTGCTAACAAGTGAAGCTTCGGCAATTGTTTTGTATTTGAGCCGTTTCATTTCAAAATGACCTAAATATGTGGTAGAGCCATGCTGAAGCTATTGGTTTCAATATGAATGGGTCGGCTCGCCCGGTGTAGTACCACCCTCTCACAGAAAATCGACGTGAAGTAACAGTGCTTGCGTTGTCCCGTTTCGTTCAGTCACTCAAACACAGGCTGGCAACACTGGCTGGCGACTCCCCTGGAGTAGCGAGTGTCTATGGATGGCGGTGATCACTTAACATCAGGTGACTCGTCTGTTCGTTTGCATCCTATGACATAAAAATACAATGTAATAAAAAAAAATACCGTTTCTAATATTTCATATTACCTTCCAAGATCTTCAAATTTAGTACATGGAAAATATGAATATAATTAAAAAAATTAAAAACCTCATTGACGGCAAAATTTGAGCTTCATTCTCGGTGTATAAAAAACTGAAAATCTTAAAAATTAGATTAGATTAAAATTAGATTTAGCTCATTTTCAAATGTAACGACCTATTTACATACAAGATATCTGTAACATAAATTATTGTAGACTGTAACTCCTAGTACTCACAACATAATTAAAATAAGCAATGAATATTAATTCTGTAAAGAATTTTAAACTATAATTATTTAACAAAAAAAAAAACGTTTGCATCAAGCTACTGGATAATACCTGAACTGTTGGGAATTCGCGTCAGTGTTGCCGTCTAAGAAATAAAAAAGTCTCCAGACGTCATTTAAAAAGTCGCTAGATTTTGAGGAATACATAATTAAAAAATCCACCAGAAGTCGCCAAATGTCTCATAATATTTCATGTTAAAAAAATATGATGAAAATACTATATTGCGAATATATCACTGTGATAAAACGAACAAAAGGCACTAGTTAGATTAGTTATAACAACTTTTTGTCACGTTATAACTCTTCTTGCTGTTTTCATTCTGGTCGGCACCGAGATCGAACGTCATTCTGATAGAAAAATTCCAAAACCAACATCAGCAGTTCATGTTGTTATCAGTAATTACAATTAAATTAGTATATTTTTAATATTCAATTAGTCGCTAGAAGTCGCTAATTTTTTTTAAGTCGCTAGATTGAAAAAAAAATCGTTAAACATGTCCAAAATCGGCACGGAATCGGAACGGCAACAATGATTCGCGTGCAATCGATATGTTTACCTGTTTGCACATTCCACATGAATTTCTTCACAGGATTCTTCGCTAACTAAATTGGATATAAAACATCTGATGCGTTTTATAAATCAGTTGTTTACAAAATAGTTACTTCCTATTATGTATTATTATTATGTTGTATAAAATACAATAAAGATATACTGATTTTCTAAATATCCAATAAGTTCATTATACAATTATGAACCTTTTTGAGGAGTAAGTCCAATTTTGTTAATTTCGTTTTTAGTATTAACTCTCAGAATTATATTATACTAATCCCTGCCCGCGACTTCGTTTGCGCGGAATAAAGATATTCTTTATTTCTAGCACGCAGCGGAGGTTCTCAAGAGGAAAATGTCCCCGATTTTGAAACATTCTTCATTTGTGCTCCGCTGCTATTGGTCTTAGCATGATGATATATGGTCTATAACCATTCTCGATAAAAGCCATATAACACTGAAATAATTTTTCAAATCGAACCTTATTCCTGAGACTTCCTAAGAGTTCCTGAGGTTACCCCCTATAACGTCACAACGTCACAAACTCACAAACTTTACCTCTTTATAATATTAGTATACATTAGAAAATAAAAAGAATTGGAAAGCGACCACCAAAGGTAGTAAAATTGTGTTTTGAAATGTTTACTTTCGATTCTGCATATATATTTTTTTAAGTTTGTATTTATTTTAAAGAGCAATTAATGTCTTGTATAAATCGCAACGCTTGGTAATTTATTGCCAATCTATAGAAAAATTGGCAGTGACCAAAGAGTTAAGTATGTCCCTCCTCTGTTTCTCAGCCGCTATTCTTTTCTCCTTTTTCATTTAGTAGTTATTGACGAGCTTAAGTGTTACCAATAGAATATTAAAAAAGTTTTTTCTATTCTCTATGGTCGTAGTTTGATTACTAGACGAGCACTTGTTTGTTTAAATTAATAAACTAATTCCTGAAAAGCTGAATTTCAAATACATCTATTCTTTAAAAGCGTAGAACTTGACGAATAAACGTCGTAAAAAAGGAAATTAATTTTCGCCTATGATATACCTATGATATGATATGATATATATAAATTGACTATAAAAAAATTTCAGAAGCTAATTTTATATTCGTTGTCCGCTTCATACACACGCATGTACTCAAATGATTCACCTGGCTGTTTGAATGTTTAAATAACTTAAGCTTTTCATTGTTGTTACCTTTATAGTAAGGCATTATCATTGGATAGATGTTTGAGAAATTCGCCTTCAAGCTTCAATTGGTGACTAACAGCCGACTCTCAGGATACTGGCTTGTATCTCTAATGAACTTGTTACCGCATTAAACTACGTTGTTACTTAACACCAGCTGAGATTTTGGACAAATGTTAATATTTACAAAAGGTAAAGTCTAGTCTACCTAAATAATCTAGATAAAATATAGCTGGTAAATATAGGTTTTATATCATGTATCCGAGGCAATAAAGCGCAATTAGTCCGTCGACCCATTACGACGCCACAGGAATTGTGGACACATGAATATTGACGAAGGTTCACTGACCGACGGTTTTTCACCTTTGGACACAATATGAAACGATTATTATGGTATAATTGTGATCTATATGTTCATATTTGCATTGTCGACTTTACAGCATCTTGTAATAATAAATCGTGTTGTGACATTGTTATCCTATGTGGATAGATTTCACAGATTAGGGGCAGTTTTAGTACCAAATGGGGAAGTGGTCTTTGCGTATTTTTGATAACGTGAAAAACGAGCGATCTTTATAGCAATATATGTGTATATACCTTTCGTGGCTTTGAAGTGAAATTCAATTTCATTTAAGTAAATGCGATAACTACAAAAAAAGATAATACATAAGCGTAAGTAAGAGTTTTGCAAACTTTCGTTGACAAAGGGAAAATCGGAGTTAAAAATGATTAAGAGGATTTTACATAATGCTTAAACGACTCCTGGCTTAATCTATACATCTTTATTTATCTAAAACAATACTTAGTTGTCTCGTGTATTTTTTTTTTTATTTTTCATGTATAGAATTCTTTATCATCTATAAAACGTGACTTATGGCTTAAACGCAACTGATGGATTAAAGTGTGCAAAGATATTTCTTTATAAAATGGATCAATGACATGACAGCGGCGACCGGCGATGGATATCTGTCTCTCGGTGGTTGCCGATGTTTTTGGATTGTACTATGCTTAACATCAGGCTTAGCGCAGTCACTTTGTCGTGCTTCTATATAAAAAAAAATTGCATTCCATCGCAAAGGTCGTGCATCATTTAATTCTTTACACTGTTAATATATTCATCACATCAAAACAAAACATCTTAAGTACATCTTCCTTCTGTTTCTCTGCCGATTTTCTTTTGTTTTGCTTAAGTGTTATTAATATCTTTTTCAGAAAATTCTTGTTATTTTTCCTTCAATGTTGAGACTTGAAGATTAATGAATATGATCAAATTCCGATCGCTACTCTTAATAACTATTTATTATATAAACCAATATATATGATTTATTCTTTATAAAATTAATATTCAAGAATTATCGTATGGTAAATTGGTAAATTATCTTCTTAATTTTAGACTCTGAATTTTAGACAAGACTAATGAACGTTTTGAAACATTAATATTAGGTTCTAAAATGAAGTCCTAAAACACTATCGATTCAACGCATAATAAGTTCAAATAACGTGTAAGCCAGGTTTTGCCGTCCGAAGCTTATTTTAAAAGAGGGAAGCATTAAAAATAATATCTGGAATTAGTTCCTATTTGTAACCATGTTGTTAAACATAACTATCAGGGCGACCGAGCCTATCTCGGTTCTTTAAAAAACATTTTGGATTAAAATAAACTGTTAGGTTTGCCTTATAAAACTAACATTTTTACACAAAAAAAAGTAATATTAAAAAATATATCTTTTCTACTGTCCCGCGGATTTTTTCGGATTTCGAATTCACTGCGAAATTAACCTTTATATTCTAGCTATATTTTTTCATTGCCTGAAAACTCAGTTAAAAAAGTTTTCTATGAATTAAATCTGACTAGATCGATTTATTGTCCCCGAAACTACCTACATACTAAGTTTCTCGGAAATAGATGACGCCGTTTCAGAGACTGAATATATATAAAAATAAACAAGAATTGCTTAAAGAATCGTTTAAAGGTATTATATAGATAATAAGCATATGGGTCGAATAACTTATATGGTTAAAAAAAAAGGATAACGCCATCGAGTTACTCGCCGACTTGTCTCGATGTCTGAGAATGCTTTGTTTTTAAGAAATACTTTCTTTATGCTAAAACGGAAAAAATAGTTAATTATTATTTTGATAACGATATAAAATCAGCTTCACATAAATATATATTATAAATTGTATGCAGTATGGAGTCATAGTTCAAGTACAATTAAAAAACACCAGTCATGCTAACAAGCGTTATAATAACGGAGGGCATTAAATTAAACTCGACAACATTTGCACGTGGACTTCAGAAGAATTAATTAAATAATAGCATTTGTATGCTAGTTCCAGTTATGTGTAAGGTCAACAGATGGCATGATAATATCGTCTGGCTGTGCTATTAAAACATAAATCTTTTTCTCGTATCACAACACTCACTGCAATGAATTAACAGGATGTTCTCAATTTTAAAACACTTTTGATTAAAACATCTATAGGCGGTTGTAAACCTAATTGGTGACGTGGCGATACAGGTCGTGTGTGTGAGACGTGGCGACACGATGCCATGCGCAAGCGACTGTGCGCAAGCTCGCTTACCGCACTAAGCTCACATACCCATAGTGTATACAGTGTTGATTACTACGAAGTTTACAGTGTTGATTACTACGTTACACATGTGTTTCATGTATGCCAAGCGTCCCGCGACGCCACATTTTTTTTTAAATATATATTTAATATCATATTCCTCAAAAAGCAAAAAGCGTGATGCATTTACTACGAAACCTTTTTAAAGCAAGTATTTAATACGAATCTAACTTTTTTGTAATAACAAGAGGTATGTTTAGTGCTTTAGTAAAACGAGTATTATTTCTATATCTCATTAGCAATACACCCGTATCGTATATTAAGTTCGAGAATAATGTATGTACATATGTATGTAATGTATGTATGTATAAATGTAACTATGAGTTTATTAGTTAGTTTATCACAATTTCACGCCTAAACTGCTCAACCTGATTGACCAATTGATGAAATTTGCATACACATCACATTTGCGTACACATAAAAATAATTACTGCTTCCAAGGGATAAGTGAAACTTACATTAACGAGAATAAAGTTGAAAGAAAAAACATAGTACTCTGTACAGCCACATGAATAATAAAGCAAATTATGTCCTTTAATTTCTTTTCTAATTTGAGTAACGATAACGATATTATTTCTATAGAATAAAAAACATAGCGTCAAATGAATGTATAATGTTTTGAATCAATTGCACAATTATCACCGATCTTAATAGTTACATAACACCCAAAATTATGCGTGAATTCAACTAATGAAAAGGATTTGAATTAGTAGGAAATCTATAATCAATCTTAATAATTAGATAATACCAAAAATTATTCGCGAATAAAACTAATAAAAAGAGTAGGTAATTAATAATTGAAGCAACCTGTATCATCTAATCACTAAATCAGTGAGTCGTAGTCAATGTCTACGACACGTAGCCACGAAACACTTTTACGTCGCATTCCGTTCAAATCAGTTACAACCGAAGCACAACTTGTCTTTAAAGAATTCGCAGGCAACTGTCTTGTTTTAAAAAGTATTGAAAACTCTGTATTTAATTAACTTAAAAATACAATTCGATTATACTTGATCCAGCGATAGGTGTGGTCTCAGCGGCACAGCTTCGACAATTGGCCAGAGGTGGTACGGACAGCACGCTGGAGCGAGCAGTACTCGCAGGACAAGGCCACCGGCTGCTGGCTGAGGCTGAATCATTGTCTCTCTCGCATCACATTTCAACACTTGTGGCCAAGTGCGATGCGTTACATTCTGCCGTCGAGAGTGGTTCGCTACTCCAGCTCCAGGTACTCATGGTGAGGGTAAGGTAGTTATCATCAAGACGACGGTAATCGGTCACGATTCTAATATTTTACAATTTGCTATTTCACTTCTTATACACAACATTTAATCTCAACAAATCTCAAAAAAAAATTCATCAGAATAAAATGATTACCAAAATTACAAACACAAAATCTAATGTTACGTTAATTATGAGAGAATTTTTGTATCATTTATGCAGCATTTATTATCTGTATTTTAATCATATTTAATGTATAGTGACACTGGTTTTGTGTGAAAAAATATATGCAATTCTATGTAATTTAAAAATCTCGTACCTGGACGAACGAGCCTCAGTTTAAAAAAAAAAGATATCTCTCTTACAATTGTAATAATAAAACGATATTTTTAATTAAAATAATCTGTAAGGTTTGCCTCACAAAATTATCATTTGGTTAACAAAAAACTGAAAAAAAGAACGATATTTCTTGTGCTGTCGGATTCGAACTGGGGTTACATGGATTTTCGAAGCAGCCTATTTCCGTCTGAGCTATTTTTGTTTTGACAGCTACAGCGAAATTTACCATTATATTCTTGCTATATTTTTTCATTACCTGAAAACTCAGATAAATAAAAGTTTTCTATGAATAAAATCTTGCTAGATCGAATTATCGTCCTCGAAACCACTTAGACACTAAGTTTCACGGAATTCGCTCACGCCGTTTCCGAGATCCTGAATATATAACAATATAAAAACATGCAAGAATTGCTAGTTTAAAGGTATTCAATTTATATTTAAAGAGAAAGAGAATTTGTTTAGTACTGGTGGGCGCCCAGTGGTCGACGTTCGACCATAGTTAATTGATTTTTAAAAGTTTAAACTTTATTAGGGTTCTTTTGTCAAAGTGTATACTTCTATAATCAAAGGTTTTCATCATGGCTACTCAGTTGTTTACCATTTTTTTTAATTATATGAACAAAAAAAATCTATGTCTAAATAACAATTGAAACTAATTTTAAATTTGAAACAAAAAAACAGGCGATTATGTGAGGTGGTAAGGCTCTCAAATTTGAAGTAAACATAACTATACGAAAATAAAGAAATATATATCAACTCATGACACAATTGTCAATTATTTTTACACAACATCATGGGTATTTCTGGGTAATATTTATTTATATGTAGTCTGTACATTGTGAGGAATAGTGATATGGCCAGTATCATCATTTGAAAAAGTAATGGATACACAATAGAATCATATGATTAATCCAAAACAAAGACGTCTTTAATACTATCGTAAACTTTTGAAAATGAATTCATTCTTATTCAAAATCCATCATCAACTGTACTAAATATGATTGCTACATTAGGTTGAACTGAATCATTGTAACGGCGGAGATCTAAGTCGTAGATTACTTTCATTAGCAAACACATTTTCTAATTGTGATTTTACAAAGTATTTTTTGGCTCGTTTTTTCATCAAATCATCATTTGAAGTGAGTTCACTATGAAAAAATACTTAAGATTAAAATATTCAAATTAACTTTGGTAGTATTTAGTAGCTTTACTTTTTATGACAACATCAAGCAATGTCACTACATAAAGAGATAACACTTTTGTCACCTAAAAATGTGATATTCAATAAACGAAACCGAATAATTATTATTTCAGTGTTTCTATAACTTTAATAAAGATGTATTATTTATCAATTATTTATTAATGAATATTATAAGCTTACACAATATATTATAATAAAATTAACCTACAATTTGACCAGTTCATTTAAAGTGCATGGAAGGGACGCAACATTAGTTATGTTAAAAATATTGAAAAGGTAGGTAATTGGAAAGTAAGAGTAAAGTGAAGGATCTGTCAAGCGGTCTTTTTCATTTACATGTGTGTATATGTCGTGTAAAATTCAAACAGTAGTGTGAGTAATGCTTATTTTAATTAATTTAATGTACTTCTAATGCATTTTATATAAAATAAACAGCTTTCTGCACTTCTCCGTCATATAAACTTTAACTATGCCAAATTTCAAGTTCACCCGTTCACGGGAAATCGGTTAAAAAAGGGTACAATTTTTTTGCATCACGTATTAATATATAGATATATAATGATCATTAATATTATCAATAATTTCTATTCAAATAAGTTTGCTTTTCCTGAAAAAAATGATACGTATCATGAAAAAATTGCTGAATAGATTCCAGTAAATTTATTTTAGTTACCTACACACTGTAAAAAAACACGTCATCTTCATTTTATATAAATTTATTATAACTAAAAAAAACTAGGGTTTTTATAAATCCGTGTAAGTTCAACGATTTATTAAGTGCGGTAAACGGTATTGTGTGGATTCGCAGGAGAGAGGAAAAAAACTGATGATATTGTTTAAAAAAAAAAAAATTAACCAAGGTATATTATTTCTTCCAATTGTATTGTTGTTTTTTCCTCTTTACATAAAACACATTGATGAGATATTAAAGAACGCAGACACAGTAGGCTTTTAACATATAAATTCTTGTAAATCTATGTGAAAAAAATTCACCTCATCTTAGAGTTAGAGGCTAATTTCAAATGTTAGAATAATCCTCGTATTGAATGAAAGTTATTATTACATTATTATTCAATTTAATCCCGGAATGGTTAAAAATGTAAGAAATGTATAAAATTGTGTATATATTTATTCTACAGTAAAAGGCTCAGCGTAGTACGCAAAAGGTTACGTAAAGAGCTCTACGAAAAACATGGCCAAATTCTACGAAATACACTTAATTCAGTAATACAATACACCTTTTGACGATTAAGTTAATTTTTAATGGCGCGATAACGATAACACTCAGTTGTTTCAAACACCTGTATTTTTATTTCTAGTGAAATTCACTTATAACCTTGAAACGGTTACCCGATTAGGCCTCCCACGGCAGCGGCTTAAACCTAGGTTCGATCCCTCGGTAGGGAGCCCTTGAGTGCGTTGCTTGCGCGATACGGTGACACACAAGTATACAACACCGCTACAACACTACACGATCACCCCCACACACGTGCACGCTACACGCTTCCACATGAAAGTGGAAGGGTTTACTTTTTTTCCCTTATCGAACTGAAAAACTCTCAATTTTCCGATAATAAATATATGGAGGAGTTGATGAGGCGTGTATGCTTGGTATACATATACGTTTCAACAACTCATACATATATGAATAGTTAGCTAGGTTAGCTAAGATAGGTCGCGATTTTGCATGCAACAGGCAACAGCCAAGCCGAGGTGTGCCGTGCACCCTTGAGCTGGTTGCCAAAATAAAATCGGCTGAGTGCCTTAAGCGCTCGCCTTAGTAGTCCGGTGAAGCTGTTAAGACGTTGCTGGGTCAATAGCGTAGTCATTTCGAAAAAAAAAAAAACTTGAAACGGTTTATTTTTTTTTTACTTTATTTAGTTTTGAATTTGTCTATCTGATTTCTCATTTTAAAGGTGCGACGGGAACTTTTAAATTTGGTATTGTATTACTACAATATGATATCACTAATTATTATTTTATCTATACCCATATTTGTCTACATATACCTAAAAACCTAAGACCTAAGATAAACAGTTATGTACCTTTATCTTCGGTGGTTGTTAACGGTTATTCTCTTTTTTTTTTAATTTATTACCATCAAGCTATGTAGTTCTTTATCTGTGTCTATATTCGTTTATACTTCGCATTCCATTAATTTACAATCTGAGTCCGAACTATCCCAACTATTATATTAAATGTAAGTTTGTTTGTTGAAGCCGCAATCAAAAACTAGTGACATAATTGTCTTACTTCAGTTTGAAATCTATACTAATATTATAAAGAGGTAAAGTTTGTGAATTTGTGACGTTGTGATGTTGTAACGTTGTAGGGGGTAATCTCGGGAATTACTGGTCCGATTTAAATAATTCTTTCAGTGTTAATTATATAGCTCATTCATCGAGAATGATTATAGGTTATATATCATCACCCTAAGACTAACAGGAGCGGAGCACAGATGAAAAATATAGATAGATAATAAATACCAATTCCACGCGAACGAAGTCGCGGGCAGAGGCTAGTCTATCATAAGTGACATTGTAAGCCATTAAAGTTATAAAAAAATAAAATGAATGTGAGTTTGTTTCTTACGCTTTTACTTTACGGGTATAGAAAAGAAAAGATCCAGATAATTAGTACTGTTATCAAGATCAAATTTAGATTAATATCAACGAAGCCGTCGACTAATGCTAGTCTACAATATTTGCATAATAATCAATACAATTTCACCTTTAAACAATATAATAAAGAGATAGAAATGATAATAGTTGTATATTAACACATGAAAAAACCTCGTAGGTACCACTTTTTATGGTCCAATTTCGACCACTGGGCGTCCATGAATATTAATACTTGTAATTAATTAGTATTTAACTACTTAATTGTACTATACTTTGCTATTGTACTGTATATGAGAAACAATTGTACCCATTTTTAGCATATTGTCTTTACAGAACATCATGGGGTTTGGTATAAATAAAGTATGTATGGTGTATGTAAATTGAATATTTTTTTATTTAATATGTATTTGAAATGTTCAAACGTGTTTCTAATATTTAAAATATTCGCATTTTTTAAAACAAATCCAAAATTAATAACGCTCGCAGCTGACGAAATAGAACAAAATTATAATATAACGGTACACTCTTTGACAAAAGTACTTCAATAAGGTTTAAACTTTAAAAATAGAGTTACAGTGGAATTTCGAGAACTGAGCGATAACTAATTATTTTAATATGCAGGAACTTCTCGAGAACGAATACAACCGTCGCAAGTATGTCACGTGTCGTGACGAGGCCGGTGTCGGTTTGCTGCACAAAGCAGTATTCTATGACTTCATGGATATTGTGAAATACCTCGTGAAGAACTATCCGCAGCTCGTACATCAAAAGGACTCAGTGAGTTTTCTTTATATTTATTTATTTATTATAATTCTGGCAAACACAATAGTCAGATAAAGAATGAAAGAAGGACTGAATTCCAAATACACGTTAACACATGCAGAAAGCATACATTACTAACAATATTTACAAGATAATAAGCGAAAAATGAGAAATTGCTTCGATTCTAAAAACTAAACTTAATGCCTGGAAAAAATGATACATTACATGTAATATATCGTTAAGGTAGTAAACAACGCACACAAAGTCACGGGTATAGACTAGTATAGCTTAAATGTGAACTCTTCTTTATAGTTAACTTTGCACGTGGATAACTTTTTTCTAATTATATTGTAACACCCCAAAGTAGTAGTAAGCAAAAAACGCGAACCACGGAAAGATCCTTCGGCAATTGTCATTGTCTCATGTCAGCCTACACACCTCTCGGCTGCTGGGTCTGATCCTGAAAAGCTAGAAGCTGCAGAAAAGTCATTATAAGGGTTTTAAATACATACATATAGGTGTATGTTAGTCGCAACCCGATCACCTATGCCTATCACCCTGCAAATCTAAACTCGTTTGAAACAGAAAATCTGCTTTGAAACCGGCATCAGTTATTTCTGCTATTGCTTTGCAATGAAATACGCTATTGCGAGTAGGGTTGTTTTTGCTAGTGACGGTTCTCTAGAGCTGCAAAAAAAATATTCAGGAGGGACGCACAGCGTTGCACTATGTGGCTGTGTGTCGCGATGAGGCGGTGGCCGCGGCGTTGTTAGAGGGTGCGGGGGCGTCGCGAGGTGCGCGGGACGCTAGCGGCCGAACGCCCGGGAACTACCGCGGTGCCGGCCGCACTCTGCTAACGCTGCCCACGACGGTCGACATGGCGCGGGAGAACGCTAAGAACACGCCAGGTAAGCATCTACACCAAGTTGCAACTCTGTATATAAAAACAAGGGAAAATAAAAATCAGACACTATTACAGTATCGATTAATATTAATTGACATATAAAATCAAAAAAATTAAATCAATTTCATTATCTATTTAAAAAATTAGTACACACCTAATAAATAATCCATATTATTACTTAAACATTAGATAATTTTATTTTTAAGCAAGAACAAGTATAAATGGTGTTTTTAAATGATAATTATTTCAATATTAGAGGAAATTGATTGATCACGATTTAATTAAAGTTTCTCGCAGTTTTTATGATTCGTTTAGACCCTAAAACCCAATATAATTTTATTTCACTTTAACGTTCTTGCAAAAAAAAAATATATTCCTGCAATCTTTACAGCATTTCGATTTACTCAGGACTTTTATGTCTATTCCGTTGAAACAAGACAACCATATTTGTATATGTGTTGATATTCGTAAATATGAGTTGATGAGATTTCGCGTTGTAAAAATCCGCAGTGCGTGTTAAGTTTTATATGACCAAAATATTACTGATATTATAAATAAAAATTATTACGACACATCATCCAGTGAATTATATGGAAAATATATAGATACAACATTATATTACTTACTACCTACAAACAACTTAGAAAAATACCAGAATTAGATAATAACTGGCGCCTGAGACTTAGTTCCAGAAAATGATCTGATGTCTTATAAGCTTTTCATATTCAGTCTTTTGTGGCGCATCTGTTATCTCTGCTAAAATTTATCATTACTGACTATATTAGTGACTAATCACTACAGAAAAACGTAATAAGATATAGCCTACATGATTATCTGAAAGTTTTAGTCAATATCGATTCACCCGTTTCGAACAAAAAATGCATACAAATAGATTTGGAAATGTAATTTGGTTAAAAGCATAACACAATGTTGAACACTTCGCGTAATGAAGTTTATAATGTCTATGGTTGATTGTTCTATTTTTAAAATCCATTTTCAATTAAATAGATCCACCATCTGACAACGTAAATTGGTATAATCCAAATATAACCGTTATTAGCTAGCTATTAACTTAAGGATAAATCTAGTATGTGTTATGAAAATATAGTTGTTTTGAGGCCCAATTACTTCAAAGCTACTAAACGTGTCGGCCTTATTCCTATGACAATAACAATTCAATGCGGATTTTTTTAGATAGTTCCAGGCTTCTTATTTTTTGGATGCGAGTGACCATTCCTAATTTAAAAGTTTCCAACAAAACGTGTGGGAATTAACTAGTAGGGAATAGATAGAAATTACGTTTAAGTTTATAAATTAATCATTACGGAAAAAAAATAGATCTAATATCTGTTAGTTCAAATATTACCTGGACATGGGTAAGCAATTTGTAAGCATAGCAATTACAATTTGTAAGCAAAGTACCTTTGCAAAGTAATTACAATTTATAAGCAAAGCATCTTAATCGTTTTAAGATTATTAACGATAATACCTGCCCCTGTGACAACATATCTGTGCAAAATTTGAACACTTACTTCGAGATTGCTCCAGGCTTAGCACGAAGAGACTATACATAATGTTTTGTGATAATCTCGTACTTATCCATTCGATCTTGTAGGCTTGATGGAGAAAGATCCTGTAATCAAATCGTTCGATGATTTTGGCAAGCGTGTGACTTAATCTTAAGACATTTAATGGACTTTGATTACCACGGCTCTCTTACCTGCATCTAATCATTTCGAAATAACAACGAATCTCTCTATGATTTGTATATATCAGGTCTAACAAATCTTGGTGACTTAATATTATGTTCACGCAGCACTTCAAAGGAGTGAGTACTGAATCGTATCAAATTGCGATCACCCCTCTCTCACTTTATATTGCCAATTCCAAATGATCCCTTTGCGAAAACAACAAATTTGGAAAAAAGAATCTGTTAGTATAAACTCTTTTATATACAAAAAAGTTCTTACAATATAGCATGATGGTGTGATTAAACTAGATACAGAATCAACTGTCTAATGTGGATCGAAAAGATCTTGATGAAACAATGATACAATAGTAGGGTATTTTGTAACGATTGTCTAACTAGCTCTTATCCATAAGTTGCAAATCCGTTGTAAAACGACTTCGCTGAACTTGAGTGTCTTAACTTCAGTATTTAGAAAGTAGCTGTAAGAAAAAATGCAAGGAAAACAATAAAAAGATAAAAAAGAGTTAGAATAGATGAATAGAATGCAAACTAAGAGAATATAACAAAATAGAGTAAATCAAAAAAGTAGACCCAAAGAACTAAACAATAGAATAAATATAGATAGATTTATAACTAAAAATACTGTAATAGGAATAAATAAACAAGTATTAAAGGTCTCGGATATACGTCTGGGAATGGGGGCTGAAAAAAAAACTTTAGTATGTTATAATATTCCAAAATTTAATTAGCGTCCAATTAGAGCTCCTAACTTTCATTCAATTTGATCTCTGATTTTCAATATGCAGTATAAAATATGTCTCAAAAGAACGTTACGCGACAGTTATTACACATAAAAATGACATAGATTAAAAAAAAATGCTACTTTTGCCAGAATTGAAAACTAGTTACATACAAAGCACCTCATATACTCCACTATGGTAATTCCAGTAACACGCGACTATTTTGTATTCCTTCATTACGCTTCGGTGGTGCATTTGTTTGTTCTGTAACTAGGTTAATATGGCTCACGTGTAACTTTCACTTCATATGGATTAAATGACTTATTCCCCGCAGTACTTACGAAAATTATTTAATTCTAGGACTCCGACATTCTGTTCCACGCCACACGGCTCGACCGCACTATTGCTTCGTTGCGTCTTTTTTATCTACAGTTTGTAGTCTGTAACCGCAACCCCTGTACCGTGCCATAGGTAGACAGAGACGGGAGAGAGAACGGACTATGTCAAAAGCACATGAGATAAAATATCTAAAGATGGGTCGTGCGTCATGCGTTAAGATTTTATATTTCCAAGAATTAAAAAATCATTTTATTTAGATTGGTTCTTTATTTATACTTTATCTAAATATCATATTGGGTAGAAACAGGGATTAGACATAAATTATACTCCTAAAAAAATTGTGCTTTGATATCGTAAGACCTGTCCGACACTACAGACAGACAGACAAACAGATGCGGCAGAGGACGTAATTTTTAACCGACGAAAAAAAGGGAGGAGGTTCTCAATTCGACGCGTATATATATTTTTAATGTATGATCACGCATAACTTTTTTAGATAGTTAGTTTGAGTATGTAATGCAGAAATCTGCAAGTTACCCTACACATTTTTATTTTAATTATATATAATTAACCCTATTTTAATGAATGTCGTAGAAGATATCACAGATTTTAAATTACGAGTAACAAAGGAAAAAATGTATGAAGATTCTTACGTAACTCCTATGAATTTGATAGAATTTAAATATAAAAGCGCCAAGGAATGCGTGTAAATTGTTTAAACATTTAATACGCCATATTAAAACATTACAGCCATGCGAAGCCGGGGCAAGTTGCTAAGATACCGATATAATATAGAGTTACACTAAACAAATAGAATCATTACCAGTAACAAATGCAAAAACCTTTCCAGACATTAATTAACTCTTTAAAAATGTTTGAACAACTTCTACAAATATTAGTTATCGGAATAATCGACATAAGGCTGACCTTATGTTTAACACCTGAGTGTTAAACTAAAGGAATTCGCTAAATATTGCACGCTATGAAATTACATATTTACGAATTTAATTAGTCCTAGCGGCAATAGAAACGTGTTTCATTTTTCGTTGGACATAATAACTGCTAAGCTATGCTGGACTACTGTAAAATGTCTACAATAAATAAAGGGAAACCTGTGGGAAAGCATTGAAATTCTGATCCGCAACTTTTTTGTGTGACGTGAAGTGGTGGAATTAAGCACTGTGTCGGGTAAAGTGGGAGCAGTGTTTCGCTTGCTTTCAGCTTGGAAAACAGTTAGACATACACTCTTTCTCGCTTTCTTTCTTTCTCATTGTCAGTAGTTGCGTGTACTATGTTCAAGCGACGTGGCGATAAGTGAACACAATGTATGCTATTCAAAATATATTGATTCATAATTTTAATGTTTCCCTATAATACAACATTTTCACTTCTATCGTATGTCTTTACGACGCACGCTGTTTTTTTTATCGAACGTTTCACTTCCTCTATAATTATATGAAGACTAGCTGTCAGTCCCAGCTTCGCACATATATAGTAACAAAGAAAATCACACCAAATATTCCCTTCAAATATACAATCAAATAAAATTGGAATACAAGGAACAACTGAACATCAATCTGTCAATATTTTTGAAGGATGTCCTCTGTCTTACTAATTGTTTTTAAAGGGAGATTTTTTAACTCAAACTTTTTCAAATTCCCTTACGATTTTTTAAACATTTTGACGTGATAGCATCTTATAAAGTGATGAACACCTGCTGCACGCTTGAAAAAACATGACTCATTGTCACGTTCCCCCTGAGCTGAGCGTGCAAGCGAGCAATAGAGGCTCTCGGCTTAAGAGGAGTAATCATTCTGTATAATTTAAGTAAAAAAAAAATAAACCAACAAGTGCAAATAAATGTTAATTTATCGAAAAAACAATTTTTTTAATGAACTCCATCTTTGTATTATACAAAATAATGATAATTTTCATGTAATCAATGTTTTCTAACGACGTTATCACGTAAAGTTATCGTCCGTAAGCCGACTTTATAGATAACTTTTTTTTATACAAACCTTCTCCTGACAATTACAAGAAAAAGAATTAGCCAAACAGATGCAGCCGTTCTAAAGTTAGGTGCTTACATAAATTTTGCAATGGATTTTGTATACATACACGTATAATCTATATATATAATAAGAATGTAATTGTAACGTGACTGTACTTTTTCGATTTTCATGAAAAAAAAAGATTGTTGCAGATGTCTAGAAATATGTAATAGAGACATTTTAATCATTTTTATAAATGTCTGTCTGTCTGTTTGTATTAACACGCATCACAGCTAAAGTACCAGGATCACAATAAAACCTCATAAAGAATATCCTCGAGAGTAACTTACTCTTTGTTTCATTAAAATCGAACCACTGTGTCAAAAGTTATTGTAATTTAAATGACGCCTCGAACTAAGTGTACGAGTGAAGAATAGTATTATAGTGCTAATATTATAAAGCTGGAAGGTTTATTTAGTTGAAAGCGCTAATCTCATGAACTACTGGTCCGATTTGAAAAATTCTGTCAGTAAAAAATAGCTCATTTATCGAGCTGAGTTGACCAATAGAACCAAATTCGGTTTCTTTGCGTGTCACCGTAAACCCAAAGTAACAATTACATGCGGACGAAGTCGTAAGTAGAAGCTAGTTATTTATATGAAAATATATCATGTCAGTAAATCTGTAAGCGTGTCGTCGAGTTGTTTGTTGAGATTATAACGCGCCAGCTAATTTCATTGGCGTGCTAATAAAGGCTTGGCATTCAGGCTTGGTCCGTGTTGCATGGTCATGAATATTTATTTCCATGAAAGCCTTTCTATTCTAGTGTGACGCCGCACCTCGTTATTACCTTGTATTTTTACCCAAACTAAAACGATTGGTCACTTTTATGGCGTAACATCACACATTTAAGTGATTGTTTTTGTTTGTTTTTAATATTGATGTTTGGATGATTAATTATAACATATGCAAAGTAAATTAATCCAACTTTCAGCCATCTTAATTCGAAACCTGATAGTTATTGCTAATTTCATATTTATATATTTTCATTCATTTATTTCATACTAGCTGTGCCCGCGACTCGGTCCACGTGGGGAATCAAATTTTTTTTATGCCCTAGGAGGCAAAGGAACATGTGGGTCAACTTATTTTTATTTTATATCATAGCAGGCAAACGGACAGGTGGGTCAACTGATGTTAAGTGATCACTACCGTCCATAGAAACTTGCAACACCAGAGGAGCCGCAAATGCGTTGCCAGCTTGTGTTGGGGGACTGGAATAGGGAAGGGGGATTAGTGGAGAGAAAAGAGGGGGGGAGATGGTCTTCCGGCGTTTCAATGACCAAACGAAACGCAACAATACAAGCACTGTTACTTCACGTCGGTTTTTTGAGAGATGGTTTTACTATCCCGGACGAGCCGAACCATTCGTGCTGAAACCAGTAATAGCTTCAGCGAGGCTCACCCACCAACTATAAACCTATAAACCACCTGGTATTAAATGATCACCGCCATCCATTTTTTTAATAAAAACGCTATTGACCCAGCAAGGTCTTAACAGCTTCACCGGACTACGCCATCACCGCCATCCATAGATATTACCAACACCAAGGGTGTTACAAGTACGCTGCCAGCTTGTGTTTGGGTGGTAGGGGGAAGGCTAGAGAGGTAGGAAAGGGGAGGGACGGTGGTCCTCGGGCGCTCTCACTGACCGAATCTCTCAATTGCCTCCTATGATATAAAAAAAAAAGTTACCATCTTATACCACATCGTTGCTTAATATCAGTTAAGATTTTGGATCATACGTTGAAACCTATAAACTATTTTAGAAAAACCATGAAAAATTGGATAAAGATTACCAGAAATATGTCTAAGAGAGTTTTATAAGTTTCTGTTACGTTAATTTCAATTACTTCTTAGGCTGTTTCACACGCAAACTTGTTGCTTTTCCGTATTTACGGTTTACTGTCTTTGATACATAAACAAACAAGGAAAAAACTTTTTTTATATAACGGACAACTTTTATTAGATCTTATTTATTTTCCGGTTTTTCGATTGGATTCTCTACTTAGAACCAAAATTAATCCGCTTACTGTAAATCCGTTCAGTCGTTTCTGAAATTAACACAAACTACTACTAATATTTCGAACTTTATTTTATGTATTTATTTATAAAGCCCTCATTACAGATAATAAGTTCAAATGTTTACAGTTATAGTTTTTTTTTTATGTCTGCTATGTTAACCAAATTTATATATATAGAAGCATACGAGTATACTAAATTTAAATATAGAGTACTAGCTGATTCCCGCAACTTTGTCTGCGTCGTTTATTATCTTAATTGTTTTATTATATCTCAAAGGGATTAAGCAGCATTTTCGACGAAAATTCCCAGGCGGCTTGATTTTTTCCGACACTCTCAACATTTATCGTTATATTTTTAACCAATTTACAAAAGATCTTGTCAAATTATACACTTAAACCTTCCTCGTGAATCACTCTACCTATAAATGAAACCGCACGAAAATCCGCTTAGTAGTTTTTAAGCTTATCGCGAACACACAGACAGATTAACGCGGCGGAAGACTGTTTTATAATAAGTGGGAATTAGTGTTAACCTGACTTATAGCCTACGCGTCGAAATCGGCTCAAATTACGGTGAAAAAATACGTATAGATAAGTAATGTTTATAACTGTTCATTTTATACGAACACGTAGCTACGTTAATATTACCTGGATACAAAACGTAAACAAATATTAATGTTCATCCAATGACTGTCCCAGTTTGAAAGACATGTGGGTTTTGAAAGGCAAAGCGGCTGGCAGGTGTGGGCTATCGATCGATACTGAACTCATTAAATATTAAAACCCTGTCTATCTAATGTTCAGGTCGTATGAATACACTATTCAACCTTGACTCTTTAGGAATTGATAATATTCGTAAAGAAGGAACGATGAGAGCAAGATGTTATTCTTAAAAAATATTCTGTTTATTTTATACAAATTTTATATTCAATCTTCTATACTATAATAAAACTGTAACAAGTCGAAATCTGTATGTTATCGATATAGAAGCCAAAAATAATCTTTTTACAATTTTTGTCTGTCTGTCTGTCTGTCCCTATGAACACGCATCACTCTGAAAGTACCGAACAAATCTTGACGAAACTTGACATAGTGATAGCTAATATTACGAGATTCCATCAAATATACTTTTTGTCCCATAAAACGCAAAGGGTTCTTCAGGATAAAGGATTAATAAAGTCTAGAATCTAAACCCGTATTACTCTGAAATTACTGAACCAGTTTTAACGAAATTTAAAACATTGATAACTGATATTACAAGGCTACATCCAGGATACTTTTTGTTCCATAAAACGCAAGGGGTTCTCCAGGATAACGGATGAAACTTAAAAATTTGTAGTTTATGTAATTCTTGACGGAATTTGGTACTTTTCTTTGTGTTATGTAAAGCAGTAAGATTAGATAATACATTTCATCACGCTATGCATCTTCAAAAAAATAAAAAAAGGGCTGACCGGTGAGATTCGAACCAACGTCCTCGTCGACACGAATAATTCGACGTATGGACGATAGCGCAAAGACGAATTGACGTTACATTGCGAAATTATCTATCAGCTGAATTAGTTAGAAGTATAAAATCTAATGGCTTTTTATTTTCATTGATTCATTTTGAAACTACAACGATTGTAAAGAATATTTTATATTCTATTATTTATTACTGTGTAAGAAAACTATAGTATTTAAATATAATACCTATTTTTTTACAGCTGTTGGTCATTAAAACAGCAAACAGGTACTCATGTATTTTTTTTAGATGGCGTTTTAACATAATAATAGCTTCATGGCAAATGTTGTCATGTTGAAATTTGACAGAAAACGGTGATTGTGGTTATCATTATAAAATTTAGAGTAAGCTAAAAACGATAAATAGTGGAATAATAAACTTTAAATGTCGTTTATTTTTTACAGAGCAACGCATTAGTTTTATTCCAGCTCCGTAAAATTTCATTTCAAAGTAGTGTCTTATAACTATGATAAAACTGTAACTAGGTCAAATCTTTAAAACATTAAATATTTTTTGATAATTATAATCGAGGTGAACTATATCGATATAGAAGTCAAAAATAGTCTATTTAACATTTTTGTCTGACTGTCTCTGTGAACACGTACCACTCTGAAAGTACTGAACCAATTTCGACGAAATTGACACAGTGGTAACTAATACTACAAGATTACATTTAGGATATTTTCTGTCCCATAAAACACAAGATGTTCTCTAGTGTAACGGATGAAAGACTAAAATTTGTATTCAATGAAATTCTTGACGGATTTTGGTGAATTTTCTATGTGATATATATAGATAAATATAGACAGATTAGCTAAACGTTTAAGTTATACTTCATATTTTTATCGTTTTGTATTCGGGAAATCCCTGGTACCACCGATCCGATTTTGATTTTTTTTTTCAATGTTAGAAAGGTATATTATCCCTCAGTGTTATAGATAATGTTTATTTTGGAAAATTATTTTCAATAGTTAATCATAAGGAATGTAATTTAAATTGACAAATATTAATTTATCGCCAATACTGGGAAGACATTTATCGGCAATATATGTAGGTTAGTATTTATCTTAATTGAACCCGGTAGGCGATGCTGCGAATGGGTTTAGGTTTATTTTAGAAAATTTCTCATATACCAACTATATTTGAGTGAGTCCCTGTATAGTTCGGATTTACAATTGAAAACGGTAGATGTCGCTGCGATCGCGTTTCAGTTTTATTAAGATTTTTCGCGGATAACAATACAATTAAAACAGATAATAATCGATTTTGTGCAGACGAAGTTGCACAGGTCAGCTAGTTATATTTTAAAAGAACTTTTGCAACTATTAAATTTACTCACCAAATTCGTTACTTTTAATTTAACAATTAAAAAAAAACATTTCAATACTTGCAAACCATTTTTTTATTCAACGCCAGTAAAAGTTGATAATATCCTATTTTGAAATATTACTTTATTACCACACTAGCCTCTGCCCGCGACTTCGTCCGCTTAGAATAGTTACATTGGAATTTAAAGCCCGATTTTGAAACATTTTTCATTGGCGTTCCGCTCCTATTGACCTCAGCGTGGTGATATTTAGCGTATAACCTTCCTCGATAAATTATCTATATAACACTAATAACATTTTTCAAATCGGATCAGTAGTTCCTGAGATCACGTCACTAACTCACAAACCCACAAACTTTACCTCTTTATAATATTACTAGCCTCTGCCCGCGACTTCGTTCGCGTGGAATAAATACTTTGGGCTGACGCTAACTCGCGGCGAAAGCTCTCGAGAGGAAAGAAAACCGATTTTTAAACATTCTTCAGTAGTGCTCCGTTCTTATTGGTATTTTTGTGATGATATATGATATATAACCATCCTCGATAAATGTACTATATAACATTGAAAGATTTTAAGCTATTGCATAGCTTCTATCGCGGGCCTTGAGCGTGAAGACCGAATCTAAAAATTCCTGTTGCTGTTGCATGTCCGCGAAAATCGCGACCTATCTTAGCTAACCTAGCTAACATTCATATATGTATGAGTTGTTAAAACGTATATGTGTACCAAGCATACACGCCTCAACAACTCCTCCATATATTTATTATCGGAAAATTGAGAGTTTTTCAGTTCGATAAGGGAAAAAAAAGTAAACCCTTCCACTTTTATGTGTAAGCGTGTAGGCGTGCACGTGTGTGGGGGTGATCGTGTAGTGTTGTAGCGGTGATGCATATTTGTGTGTCACCTTATCGCGCAAGCAACGCACTCAAGGGATCCCTACCGAGGGATTGAACCTAGGCTTGAGCCGCTGCCGTGGGAGGCCTAATCGGGTGATTCTTATCGGTCACCACGCTGAAAAAGTGTAACTTGAATTAATATCAAAGAAAAAAAAAACAAAGGAAAAAAAATACTGCATAAATAAAATAAATGAATAGTTATAATTGCAAAAGTTAATAAAAAATGCTATGCAATAGCTTTACCGCGGCAGTCCCCGAGTGCCACACGAATTTCATTTTTTTAATCGGACTAGTAGTTCTTGAGATTATCCCCTACAACGTCACAAACTCACAAACTAAACCTCTTTATAATACAACTAGCCTTTGGCCGCGACTTCGTTCGCGTGGTATAGATACAATAACACTAACACGCAGCAGTTCCCAAATGGAAAAAACATCCCGATTTTGATACATTCTTCATCTGTGCTCCGCTCCTATTGGTCTTAGCGTAATGATATATAGCCTATAACTATTATCGATATAACACTGAAAGAATTATTGAAATCGGACCAATAGTTCCTGGGATTACCCCCTACAACGTCACAAACCCACAAACTTTACCTCTTTATAATATTAGTATAGATTATGACTGAATGCACACGTGACCAAGCCCCAAAAGTAACCCTGAAGAATATAATAAATGACTATTTATTACCTGTGGGTTTATGTAATGCCATCCTTGCTTTCCCGACATCCCAGGAAGCAAGAATGCTTTACAGGTTCGTTGTGTACGAATTGAAGAACCGGTAAATTAGTAATTGTTCGTACACAATTTTTTTTTTCGTTGCTAATCACTGAGGTGACATAGTCAATTTGTGACCAATTTCCAATCATAAATAAAGAAAAAAATATATATTGCCTTAATAAAACATGTGGACTTTATAGTAATTAGAATAATAACCAATTTTATCTAATTTGAAACTAAAAATAACGTTCTTCTTCTGCTATTTAGTTAGATTAAAAATAAGTTTCTTAATAATTTATTTCTATTTGTCACACAATATTAACAATGGTTTGTTATACGTATTTTGTAAAATGGTTCCATGTATTTTATTTTCAATTATATAGTATATCCGCTTCTATTTAACATTAATTATGAAGAGCTACTTTATCTATCATTTCCATAAATCATTCTAGCTATCAGGCAAATTCTGATTTTGTTTTCTTGTTAAAATTGACATTAAGCTTACATTGTAGTTTTAAATCAAAATAGTTCGGACCTTAATAAAGTTCACGATCAATTATAATAAATAATAATAATTCGCATCAAAACATTATCAAACGAAAAGTTATATAGATTATGACTTATTAAGGCTTAGAAATTAGAAGTAATATAACATGGTAAAAACATATGGTTATATATAGTTTAAGAGATCTAAAAAGTCTAAGAACTAGGTGGTAGAGCCAGGCTGAAGCTATAACTGGTTTCAGCTTGAATGGGTCGGCTTGACCGGGGTAGTACCACCCTCTCACAGAAAACCAACGTGAAATAACAGTGCTTGCATTGTTGCGTTTCGTTCGGTCAGTGAGAGCGCCGGAGGCCCATCTCCACATCTCCCTTCCGTCTCTTCCCTTCCTCCTCCCCCTCCTCCACCAACACAGGCTGGCAAACACTTGCGACTCCTCTGGTATCGCTGGTATCTATGGACGATGATGATTACTTACATCAGGTGAGCCACCTGTTCGTTTGCCTCTTATGCTATAAAAAAAAAAAATCTGAATAACTTCATAATATAGTACGTATAATTTTGTTGTGATTAATAATTAAAATGTCTTCTAAAGAATTGCCACTTTCATTGAAAATTTTTAAAATAATGTAGCAATATAAAACAGATTTTAATAACATTCGTGTAATAATCCAATCAATTACGGACCGCCCTCGTCACTCGTCTAGTCCGATTGATTGGAATTAACAAAATCGATACATAATACGCCGATGTAAATGACTTTGTAGTTAACGTTGTAACCTTAAAAACTTTTATAAATCGATTTCCTTTTATGTTTAACGACCTTCTGTAACCGTATCTATTAGAGAATTGATAAAATGAAGCGTCTAAGAATGTATTTTTAAACAAATTTCAAGGCAATACTTTTCTTTCTTTTCATTTGAGTAGTATATTTTAGAAACTTGATCAAAATTTAAATTACATAACGTTCTTTAGAGCCGAAAGCATCTGTGATCGACTACTTATCTCAGAGTTTACACCAGCGCGGGCGTTTTAAAATCAGACGTGGAAGATGTGTTGCAAATGAAAACGCACATAAATATGAACAATCCTTTAAGTAATAAATCAAATTATTTAGGCAAGCGTACAAATAATAATTAGAAAAGAAGTTGATATCAACATTGATGACTATTTATTATTATTCAAGATAAAATATCTGATTATTGATACTGTTCCAATGGATGAATCTTTACTATGCATCTTATACCTTTAAACGAGCAATTCTTGTATATTTTTATATTTGTATATATTTTGGATATCGGAAATGGCGTCATCTATTTCCGTGAAACTTAGTAAGTAGATTTTATTCATAGAAAACTTTTTTTAACTGAGATTTCAGGCAATGAAATAATATAGCTAGAATATGAAGGTAAATTTCGCCGCTGCTGTCAAAACAAAAAAAACTCAGGTGGAAATTGGTTGCATCGAAAATCCCAGTTCGAATCCGAGTGTATATATATATATATTTTTTTTTGTAAAATGTCATAGTTCTGTAAGGCAAATCTAACAATTTATTTTAATTTAATAAATAATTTTATTGAGATATCTTTCTAAAATATTTTTTTAGTGACAAAATGCTAATTTCGTGAGGCAAACCTAACAGTTTTTTTTTTTTTTTTATATATCAAAGGGGGCAAACGAACTGGTGGGTCACGTGATGTTAAGTGATCACCACCGTCCATAGACACTAGCGATATCAGAGACGTCGCAAGTGCGTTGCCAGCCTGTATATGGGAGAAGGGGGGAGGGGAAGGAAAGGGAAACCAGGAAAGAGGAAGGGACGTGGGCCTCCGGCTCTCTCAGTGACCGAACGAAACACAACAATGCAAGCACTGTTATTTCACGTCGGTTATCTGTGAGAGAGGTGGTACTACCCCGGAAGAGCCGACCTATTCATACTGAAACCAAAAATAGCTTCAGCGGGGCTCTACCACCTACAGAAATGTTTTTAAAGAACCGAACTAGGCTCGGTCGCCCAGGTACTTTGATTTATGTATAAACTGTAACATTTTGTCCATTACGTATTACGCCTACGTATTATATAATTCCCCTGTTTGAATTTTATGATGGTCGCACCCTAAAATTTGGCCACCATCTCTCTAACGGTTAATTGAACGAAACTTAGTTTAAATTCGGTCTTAATGTTTAGATTATAATTAAATGTATAACATAAATATATAATATAATAATAATACCCAAAATTTTTTATTGGTTTAACTTTAAATCCAAATTTATATAGCTTAATAATAGTCGAAAATTGATGATATAACTGTAGGGATTTTTTAAATTACTTTTTTTTCTCAAATAAAATTTACGGTATTCCTCATTCGTTGTATTAAAAGAAGTAATAAAACACTACAACTAGTTAAAGGTAAGTTCTATACATATAACATGTTTGTCCTCTCTAATTTCGTGTAATGGACTAATTAAAAATGACCTTGCTTAGTATTGTCAGGGAATGAAATTGGTTAGCCCTGGTTAATTAGTGCCCAAGCACTAATAATAAAATTCAAAGGGTTAAAATTGGAGGACATTGTGACAGCCTGCTTTTGTAACAGATACAATTCGGATATCAGTGTAGAGATATATATATATTTTCAGTTTTTCAATCATTTATCCTACAAAAACTTAACTTTGAAACCTGAATTATTTTTAGAATTAGTAATAATCTTCTAAACATAAAAAACTCGTATCACGGTTTTGTGGTCGGTTTTTAAATATAAATTTTAAATGTTTATTTGATATGTGTGAGAATAGGTCGTAAAGTATATCTTATACCTCTAGGTCATTAAGGCGTGCCTATTCAATTTTTTTTTGGTATATTTATTTGTAAATTTTTCTTTGTTGTATTTTTTATTTGTCATCAAAAATACACCGGGCATAAGAAAATAAAGTGTAACAAAATAATAACACATTGACACGACAGATCTTAATGTAGTCCGGTGAAGCTGTGGAGACCTAGTAAGGTCAATAGCGTAGTCAGTTCGAAAAAAAAAACGACAGATCTTGATCATAATTACTAATCCTATTCAAATGTAGTTCGTTACAAATCGTAATTATGTCGTAAATTGCAATTAATATGTCAGTAGGTAATCATTTTATACAATTTTGTCCCTTAACTCTAGTGGGCGTGATTTACCCTGAACTTTATTATCTTTATGGGTTCCTGATTAAAAAAGATATATTATTTTCGTAATCATGATCGCTATGTATGATGAGCTATGTAGACAATGTATTGCAGAATTTATTTATTTTAATTTAACACTGTCTGACACTTATCCCCTTTTAAAGGGTAATTTACTTTAGTTTGGTGATACTGAGGTAATTAAATAAAATACTAAATAATTTCATTAGTGTCATTTTTATTAAACATAACCAACCTATAGTCAATAGACAAGTTCTGTGATTTGTAAGATTCTTCCTTTAGATTTAACTTGTTTGCCGTCTTGTCACTTTATAGTTTGTCTCCACTAATAATTCGTTAGAATAATAGTAATAATAATAGCTTTATGAACGTTTATCAAAGTTCTTTCTACAGGTCTGGTGATAAAGCGACACAATATTCGGATATGGTGTCACGATTGCGACATGGCGCGCTTACAACGTGTCGTATGGGAAGGACACGGTGCTAGGCTCCTCAGCGAAGTTTCAAACCAACCTGTGGTCAAGCGATTCCTTGAAGCAGTTCCTTACATTATGGTAAATAATTACTACATGCATGGTTAACTTTAATTAAATTTACCACGTTGACCGCCACAAAGTTTTTCACGAAAATAACCTGGGAGATAGTTTTGTTTTAAAAATATTATTTTACTACAAATGGTAATACTAAATATAAATAATCAATAAATAAAGAGAATGCTGTTTTTCATAAAAATACATGATACGAACTATCTTATTGTTACATTTGAAAGTAAAATACGTTTACGAGTATGTAAAGCTAACCTGATTTTTTTACCTCTTTACTGAAACCACCGATATATATTTACATTGGTATGTTATGTCTTGGCTCGTAGCTGTACAAATCTACCTTACATCAAGCTGGAAGATCTTACAACAGGACATGTTTCTCTAACTTTTCACATTTGCCTAAACAATGTAGCTTATTGAAGTCCTACATACTTTATTTACATCAGACTAGCTGTCGTTTGGTATTTGAAAATATATATATATATATATATATATATTACCTATCCCAATAGTAATATTGTTTATTTATATTACAGAACACAATTCGTGATATTCATAATGCTGTTGTTCATAATAATCTGGAAGATGTTATGAAACTGTCTAGTGATCCGGTTCCTCCTCAAATACTTTCCAGCAGAGACTCATATAATATGACTGTTATGCACAAAGTGAGTACCGTTCATTCTCAACTAGATCTTTCATTATTTTCTGTTAAGAATCTTCGGACAATAAAATAAATTGCTTCTAAATAAGTAAAACCAATAAGTTAGATATGTAAAAGTCTTAAAAATACTCATAAAAAACCTTTATAAATTTTCTCAAATGTATTTCATTTTAAGGCTATATTTAAAATTGTTATTTAAAACGAAATTCATATTTACAAAAAAAAAACGCTTAGACGTCATTATTTAAAACGTTAACATACATATTAATGCCAAAAATCAGTAAATTTTACGAAGCGCATCTGACATCTAATTAATTCTAATATGTATTACACAAATAAAAAAATACTTTCAGCTTGAGTGTAATTATTTCCTTATTGCATTTTACAATCTTATTGAAGCGAACGAAAGTCACAATCGGTTATTAGTAGTAAATAATCTAAATACGTTATCGAAATAGGCTGCAGGATTAGGCCACGTTAGTATAATGAAATACATAGCTGAGAGATATCCTCAAGGCATAAATGATATTGACAATGATGGAAGAACTCCACTTCACTATGCTGCCGCTATGAGAGATGATCAGCACACTTATAATACTCTCGTAGGTCTTGGAGCAGACGAAAGCGCAATTGATAACGTAAGTATTCTAAAATTGCAAAAGGTATGATTTATAACATTCACAAATGACAAATTTCCTTGATATTGTCTTTTTGTGTTTTAGAAAAATAGAACTCCAAGTTACTACATTAATCGGTTTCAAGAAATAGATAAAAACGGTCTCAGGACTGTACCTGATGCCCCAAGAACCGCTTCAAGTGCATATCCGACAACATGGGATTGGAAATTATTAGACAATGACATTATAGTAGATCTAAACAAAAAGACCAGAAGAAGAAATTTAAAAGCGTCTACAGAAAATCTTTCCTCTAAAAATAACACTAACACACTGTCAGAAAACACAGAATCTTTAACTAATGCTATTAAAACCAGTAGCACGCACGAATTAATAAAGAATTTGCCAGAACTCGATGATAATAACAAATTAAACAATGACGATGCCGATGCTAATAATGAACCTGAAACCGGAGATAATAATGAGCTAACAAATATCGAGACTGTGAGTTGCATGCCATTTTTTATGGAATGCTGTTACAGTAATTTGCATTGCTTTTTGATAAACTTTTGCATGAACTTTTATTTTTTGCATTTTAGGAAGCAAAATCGAAAGAAGAAGAGCATGATGACAACCAAGACGACATTCATGATAACAAGCAAGATGACCACCAAGATGACAACCATGAGAAAAATCCAGATGAAAACAATGACGAAAATCATTATTCTGATAAAAACCATATGGAAAACAATGATAACTATGACGAACATCCTCATCTAAATGAAGATCAGGATGAAGATAAAGGTGAGAATTATAATCAAAATAATCATGCAGATCAAAAGCATTTAGAATACAAAAGCATGAACTATGATAAAGATTTAAATCTGATTACAAATGAAGGTGAGGACAATAGTGAAATTAATCACCTAACTAAAAATGACAACGAGAGCAAAGACGATGAGAATCAAGATGGAAATGACGAAACTAAGGAAAGTGATACCAAACAGCTGGAGCTACAAGCAGAAGAGGTATCTAAAGAATCCGAAACAATAGAAACGCCCGAAAAAGAAAATGTTGAGTTCATGACGTTACCTACAAAAAATGGTAGCAAAAACATGGAACATTCGGAAGTTAAGAATGAACTCACAGAAGATCCGTCAATAAACTTAAAAGAGAAGCTTGATAATGAACAAGTAAAATCATCTAATGAATGCCTAGTGGGTAATACCGATGAAATTATTGCAGAGGCTGAAGAAGCCACTACTCCGAAAGAGATAACAGGAGATAAACATGAAGAAATATTGGGTATTGAAGACATTAATCGTAGAAGTGCTACTTCAGGTAAGCAAAGTGTAACTGAACAAAATTTATTGCAAATAGAAAATGGAGAAAAAGAGACTGATAAAATAAATAATGTAGATAGAAACGTATCAGAAAAGCTTATAATAGAACATCATGAAGATGAGAGTAATAAAGCTAAAGGTAAGGAAACAGCATCTGAAAACGACAGCTGTCTTAACGACGAAAGTTACCAAGAAGATATAGATTTAAAAAAATCTAATTTGATAAGTTCTGAACCCGTGAAAGAGAATAGTAATACTGAAAATGATACCAATTCAGTCGCAATAAAGAATTCAGAAAATGATTCTATTATATTAAACCACCACAACATTCAACATGCTGAGCAGATAATAAGTACCATAACAGAAGATAGTAACAGCGTTGGTCACAATGAAGACGACGATGACGTCCAAGTCCAAGGAGATAACAGCTCTGAGTACAATGATTTCAATTTCAAAAGTACACCTGAATTGTTTAATTCAGGAAGTGCCAAGAGAGGTAAAAGAGAAATCTCTTCTGGTACTACATATGAAACAAATTAGATATAATCTTATAATTATTACTTAATTATTTATAACGGGGTCCCTGACAAGTTCAATATTTTTGATTATTTTGCTAATTAAGGAAACTTCAACAACGGCCGAAATACACAAGAAAGTCTACTCGAAGGAATTATTAATAGTGAAGCAGAACAGGACTTGCAAGACGCCAGTATGACACAAACAGAAGGACTACCACCCAGAGAAGTTTTTATTTTTGTAAGTATCATCCTAAATTATATCGTTCCCTATGAGATAATTCAACTGACTAAAAAAGGTAATGAGCTAATAATATGGTAAACTGTGATGTTCTTTAGAATAGATACATCATAGCTGCACTATGTACTTCTCACAGACACCTTGTATCACCACTGTCATGAATTATTGATTTGCTAGCTTCTTAGTTATATGTTGAAATAATGAACAGTGAATATAATATTATTATATCATTTTATTTCTGTGGCTGTGCAGGACAACGAAATAGACCCGGAAGTGACTGATCTTATAAATAATGCAAACATGGAAATGTTAGCAACGCTGGTATTGAATGGTGAAGGGTCAAGATTAATAGGTCGAGAATCAAGAAATACTGAATTACAGGCTTTTCTGGATAATGTACCAACATATATGGTAAACATTACATATATATAAGGCAACCCTTATCGTAAAGTTATTAAAGTTGTTATTAACAACAGGAACTTTCTTGTATTTAGCAAAAAATTAATAAAGTACATCTAGCAGCAAAAGAAGGAAACATAAAAGACCTACAGGCTGCTCTAGACAGACGAAAATTTACTATTGCTCGAGATCCAATCTCGCCAAATGGCACCACGCCTCTTCACGTAGCAACAGTATTTGGAAAAACCAATATCATAAAATATTTAGGTGGAAGGTAAACAATTCTAAATATACGATAAGCGTGATTATACTAATATATGTAACTAGATAGTTATATTATATTGTAATTTATTATAGGTTTCCTGAAACTTTATCAGCAGTAGATTTTGAAGGAAGAAGTTCATTACATTATGCAGCGGTATTACCGGATAATGGTCATTACTATAATTTGCTACAGCAACTTGGAGCCAACTCGAAAGATTTAGATGACGTAAGTAATTATATGTAAATTAATGAAGATGTACTTGGGATAATAAGTAAATAATACACTAATTTATCTTTTTAGAACGGTAGATCAGCTGAAGATTATTATAAGAATCCATGTTTGCTGCCTTTCGATCAGTTGTTATCGGATTTTGGCATTAGTGAAGATGTTGTCAAAAATATGTTTTCTGATAAAGGTACGTGGGTATTAAAATTTATAACTCATAAATGTAGTTATATTTATTTTAAATCCTAACATAAAGACATGTAACAATCAAATTAACACAAGTAAAATATGTACGTAGTTCCTCAAGACCACGTGTCATCTCGGCGAGTACTGGATGCATCAGACGCGTTGGATACTTTAGAGCGCTGCTATCAACTTTTGGCTTCTACCAGACCATCCCGCACACCTTTATCAGCCTCGTCTAATAAAGCCATACCTCCACTAGTTCTAGGAAGATTCTTAAAGAGACCAATATTCGAAATAGTTAAACATAGAATAACTAAATTGGATCATGACTTATTTGACGTTATATGGCCAGCTGTTAAGAAATTACCGGATAGTAAGAATATAATTCAAACCGTAGAAGAAGATTTTCCTGGCGGAATAACTGCTCCTGATTACTATATCTATGATGTTTTCAATGAATTTTTGATGCCACTCATTAAGGATTTACACAATATAAATATCCATTCCGATTTATCTGAACACCCTAAGTCTGACTTCATAAAGAGGGCACCCAAAAAATTATCCTATGAGCCTCTCGTAGAAATGAATATCGATCCAAATGACAAGTTTGTCCTTTCTGGAACATTAGAATGTTCTAGAAATATAGAAGGATTTGAACTGCCTTTAAATCTAAAAGTCGGAAAGCTGGAAACGATTGAAAGAATAATAACAACGTTATTAACACAGGAAGACTTTACTAAGTTAAGTGAATATTCAAATCCAGAATCTGATCAAAAAGGTGGAGTGTATTACACATTAAATGAAGTTTTGGAAAAGCCCTCTGAAATATGTGCAACTTTAGCATCTAATGGCTTGCTGGTTGCTCTTTGTGATAGAGAGGAAATTGATGACTGTACTCGTTTACATGGCAAACATTGGCCATATGGACGCGGTGTCTTTGTAAGTGAAGATAAAACTGTTGCCATCTGGATAAATGTTCATGATCATTTACGAGTTCTTGTATCAACTTCAATGGACTCTCCGGGCGAAATTGGTCTACCTTTCAGTAAAATGTCCTACATTATGTCTTACCTTCATGAAAGGCTTGATTTCGTTTGGCATGACAAGCTGGGACATTTGTCGAGCAGGCCAACATTTCTAGGTGCAGGGATTAGATTCAGTCTTATTGTAAATTTTCCTGGGCTTACAAGGGATATCGATAATATAAAACATTTATGTGCCATGAGAGGACTACAATACAGAGAGACTTTAAGCTATGATATTGCAAGGATTAGTAACTACCAAAGTTTAGGTCTTACTGAGACGAATTGCTTTAATGATTTCGCAACGGCGATATCAAATCTATTGCACCTGGAAAATGAATTATCATTGCAAAATTCGGCACACATATCCACAATGCTGTCGAACATATTTCGAAAAAATAGAAACAGTTTATCTGGAGTAGATAGTCCCAAAAGTAGCGACAAATAATAAGTGATGCCGATTATTTAGTTTAGATAATTTTTTGCCACTTCTATCACTAATTAGTTTAATAAGCAAATAATTTTATCGAATGTTGGAAAGATTGTAGGTGCTGAATTGTTATCTGCTATAACTACAGATGAACAATTGTTAAATACAATTCAATAACATCCGAACATCTAGGTCAGTATTGAAAATTATAGACATATTGTGGCGTGTTCGTGTGAAATTTGTCTCAAATGTGTTACAGCAAAACGTTCACGCTTTACACCAAGACCTTACTCGTATTATTGGTGCTAACTTCCTACTAGAATTTTCTTGTAAATTTAATGCACTCTCACTATTAGTTAAAACCTTCTTTCCAACATGAGATAGCTGCTTTATAGTGTGTGTTACTGTCATATCTGTGTATGTTTTTTTTTTATTTATACCGATTCATACATTTATATCTTTTTTTTCTTTCCTTGTATAAGAGCCCAACATTCAATTTAAACTAATTAGTTTTATACAAATAACCCCTACCTCATACGATTAAATCCACACACAAACCTCCCGTTTATGCAAAGAAATTTAAATACATTGACCATAATCATTGTGTCATATATTAATATAGAATTTCCATACCTCACTTTCTAAGTATTTAAACGTTCAATTTACTTACCATATAACTGCCAGGTGTATAGATTCACTTATGAATGCCACACAAGGTTCCGAAGGTCAACACAATGAATAATTGATCGGTTTCAGCCCCAAGCCACGGTAGCAATGGTCATATGGACATTCCCATCTTTCGAACGGAAGAAGGCAGATACCTCGCTCAGTGTAAGCTTAAAATATATATAGAATAAATGGAAAATATGAAGAACCAAGACATTTACTTGAACAGTGTGTTTACAGCTCTCGGCGATCCTTTGATTAAAGGTCTAACTGAGGTGGCAAATGTGAAACCTAAAGACCCGGTGGCTTTTCTCGCAACTTTTCTTCAAAATTTTCCGGATAGCGAAAAGCCAATTTTTGAAATTGAGGTGAGATATAGTTTTTATGACAACAACTTATCCTTCAAGTAATGCAGAACTGTAAAATAACATTCAGTTTGATATCTTAAATGAAATTTACAATTGGTCGAATGTAATATAATAACATAGACTAGTAGTCATCCAATTTGGACCATGATTCATTAATTTTTAATGTTTCAATATTATTGAGATATTCTTTGCCAAACAACCTATAAATATTGTAGATTTGTAGATATAAAGGTCATGAGTTATAGAGACGTATAGAGAGCGATAAGGCTTTAAGACTTTGTCTCTTAAGATGCACAGGAACAGAACTGGTTTCATTTTTTTATTGGTGAATAAAAATAGCTAAAAAAACAATTTATGAAAATTGTTTGAGAAGTAAAGAAGGACGATGTTCTTAACTATTTCATCTCTGCCTATTTATATTTAGAAATTAAATCCAGATGTGATCAATTAAAATCAAAATCAGAGCATCGATGTGTTTAATAGAGGTGATAAGATTATATACGCATCACTATATATTTCTCCGACCTTAAAAATTGATATACTCTAAGATACCGTATGCTATTTAAATACAGTATTAATCATAGATCTATTTTCAACCGCCATTTAATATTTATTCGTTTAAACCTATAATATAAAAATTATACAAAGAAAAATACATTTTGCAAATAAAACCAAAAGAAAGTATATCGTCTATATTTAAAAGAGAAAATACGTTTCATAAACAGGAATCAAATATGACAGAGGCACTCGAAGAAACAGAGCTGGAAAGCCAGATGCAAATAAAGAAAGCAATTCCAACGGAAGTAATTCCAAATGTGCGTCGCAGTGCAGCCCGCACCGCTACACGTTCTCACCGGCCAATAGATGTGATCACTGTAGATCCTCAACCCGTAATCAGCCCTGACGCTCCAGAGATCGCCTTCAGCAGTGCTAACAGGGTAAATATACTACGCCCTATATTACATCTCCCTTGTCATTAATTGCTTCCATAAGTAAACTAAATTGATAAAAGACCAAATGAACTTCTAGTATAGCTTAGCTTCAAAGCCAGCTTTTTAGTTATAATATCATTTTCTATCAATGAAAAAAGTAATGTAATATGTTACATACATTTTTGGCAGCCTTTTGAATATTGTTTTCTTTTATAGCTGTATTATCGTTTACTTTTTACCGCATATTAGAATACAATTGCTTGTAAAAGATATAATTATAAGCACGCAGAAGATCCGTTCATTGTCACACAGTGAATCTTTCAACTTCTGTTATGCATTTTATTATATTAAGTAGTCCGGTGAAGCTATTAAGACCTTGCTAGGTCAATAGCGTAGTCAGTTCGAGAAAAAAAATGGCATGGTAATGACCTTAACACAGCGGAAACACACTGTACATCTGATAAAGAAACAACATCCTATTCCAAACTTCCCGGAGCGACACCAAACATTCACAATTACACAGTTGTACGTTCACTAAATTTACTTATTACGGATATCTCATCTACGATTAGCATTAGATATTTTTAAAACTACGTACAAATTACACTAAGTATTCTAGAAACCCCAAAACTGCGTTATATAACATGCTTTAGTAACTAAATTTACAATAATCAAAACGTTAACAAGTTCGTTTAGAAGACGTGAGGATATTTTACCGAATTCCAATTAATAACGCTAAGTTTTTTAGTTACGTTATATTAACTAATTTTATTATATTTTCATAAATTCAAAAGATACTTTATAAATTTCAAAGGATGAACACGGTCAATCTATGTTGCACTTTGCGGCGGCAAGAACCCATGCTCGTAATGCTCTCTTTCAACTTTTGCAAGAGTCAGAGATTAGTCTGGGTTATCGAGATGAGCTTTACCGGACAGCCAGGGATGTTTCAATACAGGCAAACGTACCGGAAAACACAGCTGAAATAGACAAATGGGTACTGCATTTGGCTGCTAAAGGTGGGATAGTATGAAACAAAAATCTTATAAAATCGTTTGATCCTCTATGAATTCTTAGATTATGTTCTTGATATGACTTATATTTTCTAATATTTATAACTAAATGAAACCATTGAGCAAATTATGAAATAAGCAATAAATAGTTTATAGTAAATTTATTTGAGTTTTATGAACACAGAGGAAAGTCGAGCATCATTATCTTTTTAACGTGTTGTCTAAGAATATGTATTAATAAATGTTTAATTGCGTACTGATAAAATTACCCTCTAAAGAGTTAAAATAATATAGTTCGGGTTTTGGGTTTCTGCTTGCGTCGACTACATTGAAAGTAGATATTATATTAAGCGAATGTAGCAGAAGTTTTGAAACCCAACCTATAGTGAACTATTTACCAGAAGAAAACCTTCTTGCAGTTGCAAAGAAGTTTTCAGAGATTTCAGTTTTATTTTAATTGCTCCTATAAAATAAGTTAAATTATCGAGTTCAAACAAAAATACCGTTGATTACAGGAAATACAGAGAAAATTATGGATTTGTTACTAGAAGGATATGATCATATACTTGATGTTGTTGACGAAAACGGTATATCTATCACAGAAGTGGTCGCAGAACGTGGTGAAACAGATATGAGTAGTCTATTGACATCAATAACTGCATTTGAGGTAATAAATCAAAGACATTTTAAAGAAATTACATTATCTGGGTATGGCAGAGTTATTTTAACTGATGTGGAAGTTACTTAGATTTCTAGGCCAACGTTAATACCTCCTTAATAATCTGTTACCAAGCTTGTTTTTGTATCAACGATATAAACTCTCTGTATTTTACAATAGCAACAGACTCTGTTAAGAATTAAGCAAGAGAAATGAACCACAATTTATTTCAACTGGTTTAGATCATGATTACTATACATAAGGTGTAGACGTAGACTTAACCGATCTTCTCTATGGTTTTAACGTCATAATTATTATAATGTAGGGTTAGACTTCGTAGGTTTAGCGTAGACCCAGAATCTCTGAGCCTAATGGAATTAGTTCACAAAAATAGTTGCCGAAATGAACTTAGAAGCACTTAATACCAGGCTTTCAACACAACTGTGTCGCCTGCCGAAGCTAACTGCTAACATAGCAAACACATAACATCAGCCTGTAAGGTCAAGGGCCTCTTCCCAAAGGAAGTTATGAACATAAGCCACAGTTGGCGTTTTAAAACTCCAAAAACTTTAAAATTCTATATTTTCCCACACACGACAGTACTACAAAAACATTTATCAGGTTTTCTCACAATGTTATCTTTCACCGTCAGCCGATAGTGTTGACGAATTAAAATTAGTAAATGGATACTAATTCCGATAAATTCGCTTGTACATAGCGGGTTTCAAGTTTGCGAACCTCTAATTGACATTACATGTTCGTCAAACCACTTGATCGCCCCAACTATTTTACTCACATCCACTGTATTTAATTTTAAAAGGAACATCACAAAGAGGATGGTTAAACATTTTTCTGAACTGAATTATGACAATATATTAATTTCAAGGATTCCCGGGAAAACCTGCATTCGGCTGTCAGACGTGGTGATCTATCCGCCGTGCAAGAGATCTTATCGGCAGCAAATGGGCGATCTGTCGCTCGGAGTCAAAACTCTTACGGAAGAACTGCCCTTCATATCGCCATACTAGCTCAAAACGAGGATATAGTCGCTTATTTAGCACAAACATATCCGGAGTTACTACGCATTGGAGATAACGTATGAATTATGTATATTTTTGTACTAACCGACTTCTAAAACAGGAGGCTTCTCCATTTTATCTGATATGTTGCAATATAAGCTATTACAAAATGTAGTCCGGTGAAGCTGTTAAGACCTTGCTGGGTCAATAGCGTAGACATTTCGAAAAAAAGCTATTTCTAAACTACACAGTCTCTTTTTTCTTTATGATGTATATTTACTGGGAATTTATATGATACCTATATTACATACGCTTATAATATTGATATTAATTTATATTCTTGGTTATTGTTTAAAATTTTATCCTCGATAATAATTTCCAGTTTTTTTTTTTTTGTAAGGGGTTAACTAAAGCGTAAATTGGAAAGAAATTCACTAAACACAACTAATAATCAATGTTTGTCGTTCAATTTCTTTTCTTTTTTCATTTAAATGAACCTTGTCTACTTAAATTTGAACTCAAATAGTATTAAAATTTCAACACATCTTTCAGACTTTTAAACATTTTTGACATCTTTAAAAATTGCATAACATTTTTCAGTTGGAACGCACCCCGCTACACTACGCGATGGGGGTCGAGAAAATCGAGTCCCTAAGTCGAATTTTAATACGAGCCGGTGCTAAGAGAGTCCTAAAGGACCTTAAAGGGCGTCAAGCTTCATATTATTTCATGAACAAATCAGATATTCTTCGTCTCAAGGAAGAGGAAGAGGTTTATTAACAGAGAGTTTAAGAAGAATAATCCACTTACGGTCACGAAAGGGCTTTGGCAGAATGTTCGGATGATTGTGGCTTGTTAGAACAACTTTTATAAGAAGGCTGTTTGAAACTGCTTTGGAATTGTATGCTTATTATAACGCACATGTCTTTTGCAATTTGCACCTAATATTTTTAAATCTAATACATTATAACAATTAAATACTACGTGCCGTTTCAAATAGTTACACGAGTACGTCTTTAGATATATTAACTTATTATATATAAAATTATAGATGGGACCCTTGAAATTAAACATAAATTATAAAAATATACGAGTTTTATTTACGTAATATCAAATTGACAGTTGTGAATAAAAACCAATTTTTTAAAATTAATTACAACAAAATACTAATCTAAAATCGAAAATTTAATCTAAAACATATTAACGCTAATAAACGGTAAATCTAAGACAAAGTATAATAGCTTCTATGATTTGAATATTGTTAAATAAATACTTTTAGACTCGCATTTGGTAGGTCATTGCCACGGAACAGGGTTGATGTACATTTGTGATACGGAACCGCGCATACCTGATGAAATAAATCGAATGAATAAACGGAAGTAAAACATTAGTGTTTGATTGGCACACTACAAGACTAAACAGTAAATGATGGTAGACAAATAGAAAACAAATAACGTCGATCACCTAGAGAGTTACAGTACATCGTCAGGTTACAAATCTCACTATCAAATTAGATTTTGTAAAAGACCTACATAGTGACAAATTGGCCCTCCCTTGTTTAAGGTTCAGTAAAATCTGTAACAGTGTTTTAGGTAGTGTTAAGTTTTACAAAAAAAAATCCCAAAGCGTATTACCGATTTGCTGAATAGTAGGTACAAACATCATGTCAAGCGGATTATGCTATCAAAATACTGTTATAGGGTGGATCAATATGTGCACGATGATAATATCTGGAAGTACCTTTCTTTTATGTGTGTCCGCTAAAAACAATTGTAACTATAAAGTATTATTATAAAAAAATACCAGATCGAGTTTCTTGCAGATTGTTCTCAATTACTGGGTTTTTTTCCAAAGCAGTGGTAATTTTGACGTTTATAAGCCGACACTGAAGAAAGTATTTTTGATACTATATGACTACGCGTGGCCCCATTGCGAATGGTCCATCTGATGTATGGTAAATCCGATTTATTCGGACAAAATGTCCGATGAACGTAATATGTAGTTTATATACTTAAATATGTCAAATAAGAAAAAAGAAACAATATAGATATATCTCATGCCAAGAATACTGTATATGATTTAAAAGTTTAACACTGCAAATTGATATCCTGACATTTTGGAGATTGTTCAACAGAGTTACAAATGAAGAAGATTAACAGCCAATGATCACTTTTAACTTGAATCAAATTAATACTAACTCAGTTCTCCCTGGTTAAGCGGAACGGGTAAAGGTTTGTTTTTACTCGTTCGTATCCAATCGCGATAAGCTCGCTCGTTGTTCGCACGCCTACGTTCAGCTTCAATAGCCGCTCGTGCCGCCTTACGCTCTTCCCGAGTCTTCATAACTATTCAAAGAATAATTGTTATTTTACTAATCTATATAAATAAGATAATAAATATCGGCCATTGATAGCTTTCAAACACTTTTTTGTTTTGCATGTTAGACAATTTGTCATTATCTAAGATTATCACGATAGTATCATGCCATTTATTAAAGGCTTAAGAAACCACGATTTTCATCAGCACTACGCGTTGTAATCCCATTTATAAAAATTGTCAACCATTATACATTTGCGAAACTTTAAAAGGAATCTATTTTAAACGCTGGCAACAGGAGGCGCCACTATTATGTTTTGTCCCAATTCGAAAAACTTGTAAATCGGTGCTGTCCTCAAAAAAAAAAAACAAATTTTTTGAAATAACCGGAACCTTTTTTGAAAAACTATTGTTTAACTCATAATTATAAACACTAAATAGTTACACGCGTGACTGATAAACTGTGTCAAAATAAAAAGAATTAAAAAAAATTATCAGTGTTAAAAGTAATATGTTATTTTAAGTATGAGACTGAAGATGTTATTTTACGACCTTTGATCTCCTCTTCTTTCTTCTTAATCCATTCCGCTAATTTATCTTCCTTTTCCCGTTCTCTCTTGACGCGCTCTTGTTCAATCCTCTCGTTATTTCTGTACTGCTTCATGATCTCTTCAGCTCGATGACGTTTCAACTGAATTCTCTTGCGTTCTAACCAACGGCGATACGATTCCTCACGTTGTTCCGAAGAAGGCGAGGGTAAGGTTTGTAGCTTCATTTTTTCAAGGCGAGCTTTTTCTCGCTTCTTTAAATTAAAATAAATTGAATACAAAGGTGGCATATATCCAATTATTTAAACTAATGAACATTACATATTTAATTTATATTGTTAAATTATAATAAAAGAAAGTTCAAATAAAGTAAGATCCTTCACTAGAACTGCCTACCGAACTATTTAAAAATAATATTATTATCAGTGTAATTATATAGTAGTTCACCAATTTAATGGCTAGTGAACTTACTAGGGGCGTCCTTGTGAACTAGCACGGAACTCATGGTTTCTGCGTATTCTATTTTTTAAAGAGGCTTTGTTCGGGACTAAAAATACCTTTATTTTTCTCGAACTGGCTATGCTATTGACCCACCAAGGTCTTAACAGCTTCACAGGATTACTAGCCAAAAAAAAACCTATTTTAGATAAATATCCTGTTACAATTCTGTTCTAATATGTCTTAAGTAGTTATTACCAGCGAGGTCCAAATTACATATATGATTTATTAAAAAAGAAAATTAATGTAATATCAGTGAAAAACCAATTTAGTGTATAAACTTTTTTAAATTTAACAGATATCGACGCATAGACCTTACTACAGTTAAGCAGGTATATAAAAATCGGTCTTTCTCTTAAATATATAAATTGTTTACAAATGTAAATCGTGACTATGAAAATAATTAGGTATAGAATACAAAGAAATTTTTTACATTTATACTCAGTCAAAAATGACTCATTTTTCTTGAAGTAATAGCGACGATCTATGTTTAGATCAGTGTTTCCCAACGTGGGGCTCATGTCCCACAGTGGGGCAATTTGATAGTCAAGGGCGGTAATTAAAAAATGGACTCGACAAGACTAACCTTTTCGCTTTGGGTTATTTAAATGCGATAGATACCGGTGACAAAGTCTAGCAAAAAAGCATATTCTTAAAAAATGCTTTAAACAATTATTAGGTATAATTTCGTTTGACTTTACAAAAATATCAACTGGGTAATTAGAGTAGTCAAGTAAGTTTTTCATTATATGTTTTGAAATTTTACTTACGATGTTTTGATAACAAGTTCATAGTGATTTCCTCCTAAGACTTATCATTTATATTTCTTAATAAACAAAACAATTTTTCTTAAAAAAATTATGTATGGCGGGAGCATACAAACGTTAGAAATGTTAAGGAGGGCATGGCCTAAAAATGGTTGGGAAACACTGGTTTAGAGTATTAGTATATGGGTAGATTAATAATTTTCATATTAATAAGCATACCACTGTACACTGTACATGGGTACGGAATTTTAAGCCACGAGCAACAGCAGTTAAGTATTCAAAATCGCGTACCTCTTGTTCTTTACGAGCACACCATTGTCTAAACGCTTCTTGTCTCTTCTTCTCATTACGCTCACGTTCCTCTTTTGCCGTTGTCGTGGTCGATAACGATGCAACTGACAATCTAAAAGTGTCAGGCCCTTCCTCACGGTAAGTTCGATCAAAGCGAGGCGTTTCTTCAGCCGCATCGTTTTGCTGATTCTGATCAATGTCAAGTAGGCGACAAGATTTTCTTTTGATACTACTGGAGGAGGTACTAGATTCTCGCCCGCTTAAAAAGGGAGTAGAATTACTTCTGTAAGTACTATGCGGGTGGGGAGTGACGTCATCGATGCACGAGTCTGCCTGCAAAGAAGTTGCGGAATGTGTCGCCTCGACGGTTTCCACACAAATAGCAGGATTTATGTAACGAGTTTTGCTTTTTCGGGACCCCAGTGACTCGGAATCACTATGGTATTGAATGTTTTCACCCGCCCCGTCGAATACGTGGTTAGAATTTGATTTGAAATCGCCATATAAACTATTACGAGCGCTATCCCCAAAATGTCCCTTATGCGTGTTACTTGACATATTTATCGGTGTTTTTAAAAATGTAATACCATCTTGACGTCTCTTATAAAAATAAATGATTACAACATTAATACAAACGGTAAATGAATTGTCAATAATTTAATTCTAAACGTCATATATTTTTTTATACTCAACGTCACTCGGTCTTATACTGAAACCAGTAGTATTTAAGTATTCCTAAGTATAACATATAAAATAGAAAACATATAGGTATGTATCTAAAATCAATGTATTAGTAATGATTTCTTTTTATGTTATTAAATTAACATTTATCTATACATTGAACTTTAGTTACGATTTTGATGACAAACAAACAAACAAACGAGGCTGTAGAATTTTTACAGCCGACAACTGAAGAGTGCTTGGAAAATGCTTAACAATAAATCTCTAACATTTAATATTCAATGGGCCACTTTCATTGGGCGGTCAAGACTTTCGACCACTTTGGTCTTTGAACCCCAACTTACATACCAATTGTCTCACGTGCGCTTTATGCAACCACTTTTATCAACAAAAATCTAGCAAAATTGAGAATTCGATGCTTTTAAGTATCCAGATTCTGCTATCATCAAAAGTGGTTTAATATATCTAAAACAGTCATAATTTTGTTTCTTTTATTTATATCAAAATCACAAAGATAAAAAGAACCTGCATTTTTCTTTTGAAGTAATATTTACTTTGTTGCCTATTACCCACTGCGTCACCGAAGAATGGACCCAATATGATCAACAGTTTAAGTGTTGTACCTAGATTTTTTGGTCAATAAAACATATACTTCATTTTAGACATTTATTAATATAAAACCACTAACAACAGTTCACAAAACATCCTAGTCGAAGATTTTGAAACATTCTTCATTGGTACTCCGCATGCTTCTACCGGTTTTAGTGTGATGATATACAGCGTTCCTCGATAAATGAGCTAACACTGAAATAATTATTCAAATCGGACCAGTAGTTCCGGAGACAGCGCGTTCAACCAAACAAACCTTTCAACCAAACCAAACAACTTTATAATATTAGCTATATCTATTAATACCTTTAAACGAGCAATTCTTGTATATTTTATATATATCCAGGATATCGAAAACGGCGTCATCTATTTCCGTGAAACTTAGCATGTAGGTAGTTTCGGAGACGATAAATCGATCTAGCTAGATTTTATTCATAGAAAACTTTTTTAAACTGAGATTTCAAGCAGTGAAAAAATATAGCTGGAATGTGAAGTTAAATTTCGCAGCCGCTGTCAAAATAAAAATAGCACAGGTGGAAATTGCTTTGTTTCGATAATCCGTGTAACCCCAGTTCGAATACGAGTGTATATAATCTTTTTTTTTTTGTAAAAAATCATAATTTTATAAGGCAAACCTAACAATTTATTTTAATTGAATAGATAATTTTATTATTATAATTATAAGAGAGATATCTTTTTTTATGTGAAAAAATGCTAATTTTGTGACAGTTTATTTTAATTTTAAAATGTTTTTTAAAGAACCGAGCTAGGCTCGGTCGCCCAGTTACTCTATATCTATATAGCTTAAGTTTGCTTTCAGACCATTCGTAGCCCAACACCAGTAGGGATGTTAAAAAATAATCGATTTTTAATTAAATCGATTTTTATTTTATTATAATTGATTTTTTATTGTCGATGTTTATTTTCATATTAATCGATTTTTTTTAAATCGATTATATAAATTACGCATTTTAATCGATTTTTATTAACATCTATGCGACGGATGAAAAAAACTCAAAATAAGTTCATTATTATTTACAATTGAAGAGTGAGCATAGTGAGATAATATGTTTGTAAAAATTTAAAATGTTTTCTAGCCGCAAAACACCTAAAAGAGGCTGGCGAAAGTATTTTATAACGAAAAAGAATAATACCACAGTAATATGCATGTCCTGTTCGATAGAATCAAAAATTTTGTAGTGAAACTACAAATTTAAAAAGAACATAGAATGAAAACATCCCACCGCCTTACAATTAACATGAGTTACTATATCTTATAATGATTGTTGTGGTTCTTATGACAGCCAAATACCGCTCTCTGTAAAATTAAAACTTTCAATAAAACTAAAAAGGTCTGTCATGCGAGTACATGTTTACTAAAAATGTCTTATAGTAAACTCGACATCGATAAGTTTACAAAACTATAAATTATTCTTGAAATTATTCAATAAAAAAAATTCTTCAATTTTAATTTTCTCAGTCACACTATGATTAATATGAAAATTTAAAAGAGAACTTCATTGTTTTGAATTTTACAGTTAGAATTAATAATGTTGTCATTTTGTTAGGATGTTTATCATTTCATTTTTATTACGATATAATGTTTAATAGTACTGAAAATTTATATGGTATTTAGTTTCTATATTCTTTACCTTGAAAGTTTAAAGGAACATTCACTTTTATTTTGTTTTGAACTGGTTATTTTTGATACGTATAATTTTATGTGATTCTTAATCTGATAAATTGTTATTTTAAATCTTTAGGTTTATTATAGGAATATGGAAAGCATGTCTATTTTTAAATATTATAAAAATCGATTATTATTTAAAAAAAGAAAAATCGATTCCTAATTAATCGATTTTTTTCATTAAACTCACATCCTTAAACACCAGTACTGAAATAAAAAGGTAGAAACAACAGGAAAATAATAAAAACCATTTTTATAGAAATGTATTTAATTCCTTTTTATCGACATAGGGTACATATTAAATTAATTATTGACTATAAGCCAATTATATCACCTTACGTGTCATATTATCTTATCTGGCATTTTAATTGAAACTTAGCTAACAAATCTACTTTCAAAATTAATCAGGAATAATTAAGTAATTGGTTTGAATGGCATGTATTGCTCTAAACTTACAATTGGTGAAAAAAAAACAAGGTTAAAAATGATACAACAGTTTTATAGTAAGGTGTAAATTTCAATTGTTTTTTTTTTTATGTTACAATAATCAAACCCAACGTTAATTCGTATAGTAACAAATATGTATTAATTTCAAAATATTGATTTCTATAATATGTAAGATTCTACAAACTGTGTCATTAAAATAATAAAAAAAAACACTACTCACTTACTATAAAACTGAGGCTAGCACCTATTAAATCTGTATTGCCTAAATCATAAATAAACGCGTAACACAAAATATTACCAGTTAATAATACATCGTGGACGTGAAACTTCCATATGAAGTAATCATTTACACTAAACACGGCACTTTGTAGATTCAATGGATGTCAATCAACCTACACTGGAATCTTTAAATAATTCTATGCACAATAATGGTTTTATTAAAATGCAGTTGGAACATCTTTGCACTCGTGAACATCGAGAAATTGAGTATGGGATCTTACAAACAAAAAAAAAGAATTTGGTCTTGACGTGGGGGAAGAGGGAAAGGTCTGTTTAAAATATATTGAAGTTCCCATGACCAGACTATGGACCCTTTGTAATGAAAATCATATCAGTTTGATATGGAGTCAGAGGTTCCTTATATATGTAGAGTATTAGAACGCAAGCGTTTTAGAATGTACATATATTCGTCCACTCGGGAGTAACCCCACAGATATTTTATTATCTTATTATTTTTTAATATCGAGGAAAACATGGGCATTTGGCAGCGGGGTCTCAATTACTTTCACCACACCGACCTCCATAGGACTTGGGATGAAATTCATAGAGCACACTCAGACTTATATCAGTCTCAAGTCTTAGCTTGTGCTCAGCTAAGTTCAAGTCGTCAAACTCAACGACTTACAAAAAACTTGGGTGTTACTTATGCAATTAAAGAAAGTTGGACAAAATAATGTAACAGTGACATTTCTATACTTTTTTGTTTATCATTATTACTTGATTGCCATTGGTTTGATCCTTGATCGCAAAAATGTCAACAAGGATTTCATTTATTGAGTCTCTTCTTACATTTTTTCAATACTCTTTCAATATACACGGTTCAGTTTAATTTTTTTACAATTAATTTTACATATTCGACACTCTCTTGATACAAAGTTATGCACAAGCTTAGCTTAATCATTACATGTTACAAAAAAGTCTCCTGCCACGTTTGTCTTGCCTGTTTGTTCGCGATGAACTCAAAAACTACCGAACGGATTTTCGTACGGTTTTCACCAGTAGATAGAGAGAGGAAGGTTTGTGTATATAATTTGTCTAGGTTTTTTTTCATTAGCAGAACGGGCGTCTGCCGGATCCGCTATTTAGACTATAAGTACGAACCCAAGAGACAAAGAAGCTGAGTAACTACTTCTGGAAGTATAAGCTGATCTAAGAATAAGGATACGACTGAGTACACTTTATAGATTTCACTCTAAGTCATATGTATGTCTTGTTCATTTAAATTTGAAATTTAACCCCATTACGGTCGTACTGTATTTTATACAAGGGCCTTTAAAAATGGGTGATTAAATATTGAATAAATACCGACATAAGAGTACGAGTCAATCAAGGGTTATCAAATTATTATCAAAGAAGATTCACATTTACAATTATCAACTTAATATTTTATTGAAATATTAAGGCTTTTGCACGCTTTGTGCTTGATGTATGACAAGAAAAAGACTGAAAACACAATGTTGCAATGAAACTAGTATATACAGGGTGAATGATTAAAGGGTGACAACCTTCTACCATGTGGTTGTTCATACACATATTTAACATACAAAATAATATTATCAAAACAAGTCCTAATAAACAACAAAGAGAACCTTAGTTAAAGTTTGTTGTAAAACTTTTAAAAGTAAGGGGACGATACTTTAAACGTAGAAAAAACACGCCTAGATTCAATGAACAAAATTAAGGGAGCACTTTTCAAGGTTAATCATTGCGTAACTGCTTATCGTGGGAATGCCACACGGTCGAACAAAGAAAAGCGGGGCGAGGGCCATGGAGCCGCCGCGGGCCGGAATGCACGGCATGCAATTTATTAATTTCCCTTTATATTACACCAGTTCGTTTTTGAATAAATCATGTAATGTTAAGTGTATATCAGTTTTATGTTACTCGAGATGATTACGTAAAATATTAAGCACCTATTTTTTTATTGATTTAGAACCACAAACGAATACTCGGTAACCCTTGAAAATATTGCAACCCTTTAACCAATCAGCCGGTATAATTCGAAATACTGCAATACAATTTTAAATGTATTTTCAATTGTAAACAATGAGAACATATAATACTTAAATTATAATTTTTTGTGTTATTATTAAATACACAATTTTGTGTTTGCAGCCTTTTACTAAAAGATTGTGTGATGATTTAAAAAAATAACAATTCTGACGGTATCAATGCCACCATCAAAATGATGTGGAATTTTCATATAACGGCACGTGGTTACGGATATACTGAGATTATTAATGCTTAGTATAAAGACTCCGCATTAGAGGAGCGTGGTTTTTTTATCTTCTCCAGATTCTTTATGACGACATCGTGAAGTGAACAGTAGCGGTTACGAATTTCGCACATCACCAGCCACAGTGAAAGGTATTCCTTCTCGTCCAATTCCTGTTGATAAAAAAGAAAAACATATACCAGGTGACAATTTGAACACTGGCAATATTCAAGGACATGATACTTAATGGTCACACTTAACATATAAAATTTTAATATCAAAGCAAACACTAATAAACAACAAAAAGAACCTTAGTTAAAAATTTACAAATTTTTGAAAGTATGGATACCATACTGAAACGTAAAGATAAAAAAATCAGTAATCTTCCATTATACATGTAGAAATGGAAACACATAAGTCACATACACCTAGTATGCGAATGCGATATGAATAAACAATATATGATTCAACGACCGTGGGAACGAAATACAATCAGGTTCTAAAAATAGTTGTGTCGAACGTTGTCGAATCATTCGGATAATGACGTCACCCTCCAAAGATTTCCATTCTTCGTTATTGAAATGTATACATATAGAAAGATGAAGTGGAACAAAAGGGAGTGAGTACTCTTCAAACAAATTGCGACTACAGCATTGTTAAGTGTTAAATAAACGGTATTTAATTTTTCTATGTTCGTAATAATATATTGATCCAGCTGGCCCAATAGACGATCCTTTCCGATAGTAAAGGTGGACTTGAATACAATAACTAACAATTTATTGCATTACTTCTATGAGAAAATTAAAAACTAGTAATCTTCATTATTTTGTTGTATATTATCCGTTATTATTAATGACATTGGTCGACCAGTGTTATTAGAATGTTGCGAATAAGCGAACATTACGCAACAAGTGATAAGTGCGAAAGAGGGAGCACATTCAAAGTCACGATACGAACAGGAAATATTAATTTAATGACATTGTTAGAGACAACAATGAATAACACTACAATTCGAAACAAAATAATTAACATGAATTTAGAACAACAATTGTTGTAAATTATTATCTTCATTGATGTATAGCCATTATTACCATTTCGGGTCTTAAAAGTCTGATTACTGCACAACTTATTTGGTTCAGTCATTGTATCTTTTTTTACAATACTCCAATATTTATATAGCGAATAAAAAACAAATTGATAGATAGCTATAGAATTTGTTAATAACATCAACAGCAACTCATATTAAATTCTGGGGTAACTAGGAACACTTATCTCTACAAAAGCCTCCCGCGTTCGATAGCATAGATAAAGCGGAATGCCTTGCCGCAAGCTTAGAGAAACAGTGTTCGCCAAACACTGATAACACTGACCCTTCCATTATAGAGTCTATCGAAACAGCCGTAGAGCATGCACTCGCGTCTCCTCCGGCGGATACCCTAACCTCAATAACGTTTGACGAAGTTTCGGCCGCCATCAAGCGTCTCAAGCCTAGGAAGTTCCCAGGTCCCGATGGGATCAGGAACGAGGTTCTGAAACTCCTTCCTGATCGCATCATAGCTCTATTGGTCTGCGTCTTCAATGCGGCCATGTCCCAGGGTCACTTTCCAGCCGTCTGGAAAGAGGCCGTAGTGATAGGTATTCACAAGCCCGGCAAGAAAGCTACGCTTCCCGTTAGCTATCGCCCCATTAGTCTGTTAGATACCTTAGGAAAACTTTACGAGCGGCTCCTTCTGAACCGTCTTCAGTTCTCGATTACAGATTTAAAATTAATACCACCTGAGCAGTTCGGATTTCGCGCCGAACACTCTTGCACGAATCAAGTACAACGCCTCACGGAGTACATTTTCTCTAAATTTAACGCCGATCCGAAACGTAAACCGAAACGCACAATTGCAGTCTTCTTCGATATCGCCAAGGCCTTCGATAAGGTCTGGCACGGAGGGCTCATCCATAAATTATGTAAATCTCGCGTACCCGATAGGTTAATTCATATTATCCGCGATTATCTCACTCTATCAGTCCGCTTCAGAGTGGATGGTGAACTATCTCTGCCCCACCCGATAGGCTCAGGTGTGCCACAGGGTTCCATACTCGCGCCCTCGCTCTTCAATCTGTTCATCAGTAACCTACCTCGGTCTCGGGGGGTCGAGGTAGGTTGTTACGCTGACGATACCGTTATTTACACTTCCGGCTGGCGGTCGGACTTTCTTAGGAAGCGCATCGAAAAAGCCGTTCATACTCTCGGTGAATGGTTTCGTCGATGGCGCATAGAAGTTAATCCCGATAAGAGTGCCGCAATACTCTTCGATCCCTCGAAGCGCGTTAATAAATTTGAGCCCATCAGGCTGTACGGAATCGATATCCCTTGGGCCGAAGAGGTCAAATATCTCGGTGTCACATTAGATAAACACTTAAAGTTCAATTCACATATAGACAGAGTGCGAAACAAAGCCGCTATGATCTTGGGTCGCCTTCATCCGTTGCTTTGTCATAAGAGTAAGATGTCCCTCAGACACAAGCTCACTTTGTATAAGACGTGTATCCATCCCGTGATGACATATAGCTGCCCCTTTTTTGCGCATATGTCCAAAGATAACTTTCATAAGCTGCAGGTTCTCCAAAATCGTGTTTTACGTAAAGTGACCGGTGCTCCGTGGTACATTCGGAGAGTCGATCTCCATAGAGACCTAGAGATCCCTTCTATCTGGGCGTACGTAAAATCACTTACGATTAGCTATTTTGAAAAAGCCGCGAATCATCCCAGTCCGTTAGTGGTATCCGCCGCAAACTATGAACCCGTACCTAACGCTGCGCGTTATAAAAGACGTCCGCGATGCATTTTTACCGACCCTCCTGATTTAATCACGTCAGCGAACGATCAGTACCAGCCTGTCCCTCGAAACAGAGCGTGCTCACGTCCACGCCCGCTAACCACAGATCACGCCGCCGTGGTCTGGGGGTTAATTTCGCTCCCGCACACCCGATTAGGCCTCCCACAGCAGCGGCTCAAGCCTAGGTTCGATCCCTCGGTAGGGAGCCCTTGAGTGCGTTGCTTGCGCGATACGGTGACACACAAATATACATCACTGCTACAACACTACACGATCACCCCCACACACATGCACGCCTACACGCTTACACATGAAAGTGGAAAGGTTTACTTTTTTCCCTTATCGAACTGAAAAACTCTCAATTTTCCGATAATAAAATATATGGAGGAGTTGTTGAGGCGTGTATGCTTGGTACACATATACGTTTCAACAACTCATACATTTATGAATAGTTAGCTAGGTTAGCTAAGATAGGTCGCGATTTTGCATGCAACAGGCAACAGCCAAGCCGAGGTGTGCCGTGCACCCTTGAGCTGGTTGCCAAAATAAAATCGGCTGAGTGCCTTAAGCGCTCGCCTTAGTAGTCCGGTGAAGCTGTTAAGACCTTACTGAGTCAACAGCGTTGACATTTCGAAAAAAAAAAAAAAAAATCTCTACAAAACAAATATATCATGTGAATATAACCTCAAACAGTCCAAGTTGTGATCATTACACTGACACATCAGCGATTATATATAATTATCTACAGATGAAATAAGTTTACTGGTGAGTGTCTCAAGTCAAAGTCTCAAAATGAATTAAAGATTTTTTTTATTGTCATATTGTAAATTGTGTTGATGCACCGATTTTAATACTTTCAAAATGCTAATTGAAGTTTCGAAATAATTATATTCTCTGTATATCATATGTTATGATTTCTCTTTGAATTTATTATTTAATTAATCTATTTCTTTGTTCTGTAACTGATTTTCTTTATCTCCTGTTTAGTAGATAACTATTGACAAGCTTTATTTAAGCAATAAAAATAGTAATTTATAAAATGTATATACTCTTTGAGAAAAGGGCTTTAAAAATATTGAAATTTAAAAAAATAATAAATTAGGGTGGAATTTCAACTACTAGTAAAGAAAATTACGTTAAGTAACGAAATTACTACACTAACCATTTATTTTACTTAAATGTACAGCCAAGTTCAAATGTCTTAACATATTATATTTAGAAATTCCATTAATACTTTTATGTTAACAAATTCAACCCAGAACCACCATAATCAGATGCTCACAACATCACACTAATTTATAACATTATAACTATCATACTAATTTTGTGTACAAGAATTATTACTTTATTCTACAGCGATTTGATTCTCCACATGTCAATCTGTACATATAAATGAAATTGAAGAGTCAATGGTTTTCACCTTCAAAATTAGGGAACGTTCAGAGTATGCGTGTGGGCCTTTATAATTAACCTCATTCTATTTAATACTCTGTTTTTGAATTCTTTTGTCCATGATGTCCAAATAAATAAAGAAAACTAAATTAGACTTTAAAACTCTCTTAGTTTTATGTAATGCTCCTGGTCACCCTTATGAGCTTGAAAATATGCTTCCAAAACTACATGGCCTATTAGAAGATACCAGAAAATCAATCACTGGATTACTAAAACCTTCACATAACCCAAATAAACATAGTTATAAAACTGTTTTTCCCAGCAAATTGTTTTTATTTGGATATATTGTCATTTTATTCTTTAATCACAGAGAGCATCCCTTATATTTCAATACAAATTACCTATTCACAGTTTGCCTATTTGCAGTATAGTTATGGAATGTATATCTTGTGAATAGGAGATATTACTATACTTCAAATTAACTTGGAATGCAAGACACCTGCATACCACTATCGTGGTAGACACACCTGGTTTACAAAGATGGCTAACTATTCAGACACACAAAAACTAGTGTATTCAACCAACAAGTATACACGTATATGTAACAAGTTTATATGTGGGTACACATAGTGAGTTTAAAAAGGGTGTCAAGATAGGGACATAACCTGTAGATAGAATTATAATTAATTAAGACTTTTTGGAATTTAGTTACAAATAATAACTAATTAGTTTGCACAAATTAATTGTCTAGAGTCTAGGATAACTAGCAAAGTACAACAAGTACACCGCCCTACACCAGAGTGAAGAGTGCCTTATCAGCGTTCCCACCGCTACTTTAAAACAACTGAAGTAGTAAGGAGAATGTTGTGACTGAATGACTTGCTCTGTGATTTGGGTATATATAAAGTACATTATAGAGATCATGGCTCATTGAGTTTATTTGATTAAATATACTTACTGTAACAGCTCTTCTGTAGTCGTCAATATGTGGGTATTTAGCAACTTTTGACACTATTTTAGCTCTTGATATAAAGTATCGTGAGATTTGGTCAAAAAAAGCGGCGGCTTCAGATTCCACAGATTGAATTTCAGCCAATGTGTCCTCTTGTATTGATACACCGAAATTGTTACCATCTTCAATTTTAGGAATCATAAATGATATCCACATTTTTAACTGTCGAATATAAAAATTATCATCAAATACTAAGATAACATCTCTACCTAATAATATGTACTTTATCTATACTAATATTATAAAGAGGTAAAATTTGTGAGTTTGTGACATTGTAGGGGGTAATATCAGGAACTATTGGTCTGCTTTGAAAAATTATTTCAGTGTTCTATACCTCATTTATTGAGGAAGGTCATAAGCTATATCTTATCACACTAAGACCAACAGGAGCGGAGCACCAACAAAGAATATTTCAAAATCAAGATCTTTTTCTCTTGAGAGCTTCCACTGCATGTTAGTGTTAGACTAAAGTAACTGTTCCACTTGAACAAAATCACAGGCAGAGGCTAGTATCAAATAAATTTAACATTACAGATGCCATACTTCAGATTTCACAGAAATATCCTCATTTGTAATTCAAACTGATAGAATATTTAATAAAAAATTGAAATTCTAACATAGTTTCATTGAAAATAATAAGTTTTATCAAAATATGAATTTCATTACCAATTTTTACCTATATAATAGCATGAAATTAATTAAACTGCAATATAATATTTATTTAAAAAAATTCCAGCCTGCACCACCTAGTGGCAATCATGGCAAAACTGATGTCACACAAACGATCTTCTTAAGACATACTTAGGTCTCAACTTACATAGTAATCAATGAAATAATATCTAAAATGAAAATATAGAATTTATTTGATATTTATGTGTAATTATGTGTGTTTATATGTAAGCTAGTGACTGCCCTTGACTATGTTGTAGTTTTATAAATGATGAGACCATAAATTTTGACCAATTTAACCAACATTTTTATAGATTGTAATCTATAAAAATACTCTGATATATTCTATGTTACTCTGATATATAAGGTATGTTACTGTAAAGTTTTGTCGAACCCTATTTAGTAGTTTTTGTGTGAAAGAGTAATAAGCATCCATTGTTACAAAGTTTCTCTTCTATATTTTACCTGATTGAATGAACATGATAAAAACAATTAAATGTTTTTTTTATACTATGATGGTAGCAAATGAGCATTAGGGGCAGCCTGATGATAAGCAGCCACCGCAGCCTATGGATGCTTGCAACATCAGAAATGTTTATTAGTAAAAGAATTATGATTGTAAATTTAATCATAAACACTTTATTAAAATATTAGCACTAAGTTTTAAAATGAAGTAAATCTTTTTTTAACTTGAAATATAAATCTCAATAAACTTAACTTGCAACTATTTTAAACATCAACATTATACTACCATATACTTTTGATAAGTCAGAACTCTACAAATAGGAAATCAATGTTTCCTTCCCTTCAAGCACCAATACCTCATTAACTTGAAAACTAAAACCTAAACAAGTAAAAATATTTGATTCTCTACAAGGAATTTCATTATGTTTTCCCTTTATAAACTCTTTCTATCAACCATATTAATGTTTAATGCTGCTACCTAGACAACTCCTGATTGTAACCTCTTTAGATGGAAAAAATACTGATTTTAAAAAGATTGATGAAATATGACTTTGATAGAAGTCATTCCAACAATCTAAAAATTTCCTACACAAGTCCCTCTAACACAAAACCCTTCATGATATAAAGCTTTTTATATACCCTTGAAATTTGACTTAATGAGGTTTTTCTGCATAAAGATCTTAATACAAAGGATTTAATATTCATACAACTTACAAAATGTTAATAATAACAGATAAATTACTTTCATACCAAGTTAGAATCCTCAACAAGTTCTCTAATATGTGGCTTGACAAGGTGTATAAGTTCACTGAGTGGTTTGTTGCATGGCACAGAGCCATTAGGAAGTACGTACACCTTCGTACCCTCTATACTAGTGTTGCTTGATACCTCTGATGAATCTACCCGTGGTCGTTTTGCTTGAGGCTCATTACTGGAAATGGTGGTGACTGCAGGTGGTACTGGAATGTTCAAATCCTGGATAAACCAAAACTCAAAATGTAATACTTATTTACTGATAAATGCTTATGTTAACTGGCAATTACACACGGGGGTAATTTAAAAAAATCGTAATCTTGGTCAAGCAATTTAAATTTTGAAAACAAAGAACAAAGATAAGTAAACAAGAAGAACGCTTATCATAAATTAATATTTTAACTTAATCACCTGGTGTACATCAGTCAAAGATCGATTTCGAAAATGCGATGTTTCCAGAAGCTCATTTAGTTTTACAATCTTTTCTGGGAAACCTTTAATTAATAAGAGTTCAGCCTTCTGCTTCAGAGAGTCTTTGTATTCTTGTACCTGCAATATCACATACACTGATTACATCGGCAACTCAGTAACAGCCATTGCTAACTTCTAACACTCGCGGCCGCACGTTGAGGTTATATTTACATTAAACTGCACTTACCGCTCCCATTATAGCAAAAACACTATTTTATATCAATTAGACTTAAAGCTATGAAAAAAACAATGCAATCAATTCGTTTAATCGTAGAAGAGAACAATAAAACACCCGACAACCGTAAGGTCGCGCACACTAATCGACGTACACTGCTCGTGTCAAACAAAGTTGAATATTGACAAAAAAAAATTACGAATTTTATTTTTACCTTTTTTGTAACGTCTGTCATTGTTTTATAGTTAACTGTACGTAACTATGGGGATTTAATTAAAATAAATCCCTTACTTCACATATAAACGCAAAATTTACCACTAACTTACAACTCGTGCGTAAGAATGAATGAATGAATTTCTATTCGATTTTCGACGCGTTCAGATTATTATCGTGCATCAAGGACATATCTTACCAAATTTCTAAGCATTTCATCAGAGACTATTTCCATTTTGATTTTTTCGGACAATATACAAATTATAATTTACTATGACATATTAATACATCAGTTAACTTTTTAATTTTTTTTATGAAGTTTAATTAGTCTTCTTAGCCAATCTTCATGTACATATTGAAAACACAGAACCATACAGAGCGGTAAGAAGAATACAAATGCAAAAATATAATCATCTTGCTGAAGACTCTGAGATTTCAAAAGATTAGCCTAATCAATAATAATGTTAAAGGTGTACTTAATCCAACTATATGAGATTTTTAGGATATTCGGTAATTTCATCAACTATCTCTATTATAATCCATAGCACTTCCATAGCTCAAAAATATGATATTAATATTTCATGTAATAAGTGTAATATCTGTAATTAATTTATAAATGGTAACTGCCTGAACAAAAACAATGTAAAAGCTTTTTTTTATCAAAATGGTTATTTCTGTATATACTTATGCCATTTTTATTATATGTCTTTACAATAAAGAGCGAATTACTATTTGATCTATTTAACCATAGGATATTATGATATATCATTCTTTTTAACATTTCTATTGAACATTTAAATTATTTATTTATTGTTTTAACTGACTAAGCTAATAATCTAGTAAGGTCTTAACAGCTTTACTGGACCACTAAGGCGAGCGCTTAAGGCACTCGGACGATTTTATTTGACAACTAGCTCATGGGTGCACGGCACACCTCGGCTTGGGTTATTGCCTGATACATACAATTCGCGACCTATCTGAGCTTGTCCATTCCGAAGTCCAATGACACCGCCAATAACCTTTCCCCCTGAGAGGTCACCTCCGTGGAGACCTGTTTTAGGAAGGTCATGACGTCTAGCGTGGAACGCCCCGTCCGGAAGCCTGCGCATCTGACAGGTTTAGCCTCACGACCTATCTGAGCTAAGCTAAGCTAACTATTCATACATATATGAGTTGCTGAAACATACATATATGTGTACCAAGCAGACATACCTCAACAACTCTTATTTATATTTCGTATCGAATAATAATTATTTTGCTCGTCAAGGGATTCCCATTAGTATCAAAATTTTTAGCTAAAAGATGCCGGCATTAAACACTGAAAGTAATAATAATATTCGTGCAATAAAACGAGCAAAGGAAAGAATCCATACATCCAGCTTTGAAGTGAAAACAGAATTATTCTTTATTCCGTGAATTGAACAGAAAAGACCCAATATAATTATTAATAATTTTTATTTGTCCCTGCATTTGAAGCTACTAGCATATATATAGAAACAATCAACAAACATACATAATCCACAGTCCTCGTCATCCTTTTTAGCCGTTCTGAATATAGCTGGAAATTGGGGCTTGCGCGTAATATAATCAAGAGCTTAATACAAAACAAACTTAAATATAATTATAGGAAGCCAAAATTAGTTTTTTTTTTCAATTTGTCATTAAGTTGTTTTGATGTTACCACATATCATCAATATAATAATTTACATCATTATATTCACTTCCATTAAGATCTTTTCAATACTTCAGTTAATGCAACAAAACAGGCCATCATCAAATCTTCATTATTTATACGGGTGCCTAACATATAATTTTTCACTGTGCTTTATTATCCTTTATTATGCAGAATATAATATCTTCTTATTACTATTCTGTTGTCTACTAGTTAGTATCTCTAATTAGCTCGTATTGTACTTTGAATTGTGTATTAAAATATATTAATCAATCCCAAAAAAAACAATATGAAATGTATTGATATTCAAATTTGTGTTCTGCGTATCTCTATTAATAATAGTCCAAAAGTTTTAGGCGAACTATATTTGTAATCATATCTGTGAAATATTACATACTATATTTTCAGTTTTTATTTGAGCAAATGGAATATTGTTGTCGGTCACCAAAAGTTTAAAAAAGGGAAATATATTGCATCACAATAAAATATATCGAGAGATATTTGAAGAGGTTATAAATTATAATGTATAATGTTACGGTGTAGTTTATATTACCTTATGTTGTGTTATTTTAGAAACATTTTGTAGTTAATAAAATTCACAATGACAATTTTTTGGGTAATCTGTAAGAATATATACATTTGTTATATAGTTTATTTTAGAAAAGTGGCTTATTATAACATTTCTTATTAATATATATTTCTGCGTTTTTATGTTGGGTTTGAGAAATTTTGACTCTTTAGTTCTTATCGCTTATACACTTTCGTCACCTTAGGTTTACCTATTGTTTTTAGATATTATTTGATTACGCCTAAACATGTGGTACTTTAATCAATAATATTGATTTTAGATAATCATGAGTGGAAATTACAAATTTGTTTTCTCCAAATTTGAAGAAGGGCAAAATATATTTGGGGGATTTTGACAAGTACGTCGACAATAACACTAGGCTGCCAGTAATGAAAAAGAACGAAGAAACGTTGACCATGCTGAATTCTCTCATTAGTCTTAGGACTGTTGATATTTTTAAAAATATCGGATGTTTGATGTTAAAAAAATGTAATTCAGCTTAACATTGATTTACAGTTTTTAATCCAGTATATGTTTTAAAATATAACAGTACAGTTCTAAGAGCCACTTGCACAAACGTTATTCAATCATATTTATAATCGTCATCATTATTGTTTTATCTAAATAGGATAATTATGTGTACCAATATTTTTCAGTCCATCTATTACCAAGTTTTTTAAATAGTGGTAGTCTACTAGTTTCACTAGTGGAATAACATTTCGATGTCTGCTGGTTCGAACCCCGGTGTGTAAAACCCGTGAGAAAACCTGAGCCTTAGAAATGTTCTTTTAGTATTACTATATGTGAGAAAACGTACAATTGTGGTTTTCTCAGAGTTTGAGATTGCCAATACGCCGTGGGCTAGTGTGGTGATTATGTCCATACCTTCTTTCAGGAAAAGGTCTATAGCCCTGCAGTGGCTCTCTTACAGGCTGATTTTAATGAATATTTTTCAGCAAGAGATTTTTCAAATACTATTTACTTCATATGTTCAGCTGTTTCACTAGGTACTACGATTACTACTAGCCTGCTTCATATTCATTGATCCAAAACGTGGCAGCGTAGACAATAACGGAAGGAATAAGATAAATGCAGGATGCTCGCAATGGAGAACGATGTTCAGGTTATGCGATCCACTAATGCCCTTGAAACTCACGGGGAAGGCGTATAAAATTGTTATAAGACAGTTATACTGGATGCATCTGGGTGCTAGGTTACAAAAGAAACAGATGAGAAAAAAATGTACGCGGCAGAGCTGCGATTGTTAAGATGTATGGTGTAACTAGAAGTGATAGAATAAAAACGTATCAGATAAAGTTTGAAAACATCACCAGTGACAGAGAAGTTGAGAAATAATAGGTTAGCATGATACAGGCATGTCATAAAGAGAGATGAAAGACTTATAACTAGAATAGTTTTAAGTATGAAGTTGAATAGATATAAAAGTAGAGGAAACCGAAAAAAGTATGGATAAAGTATGTAAAAATAACATATGCAATAGGTGTGAATCCTGAGATTATATCTAACTGAGGAGACTGTAAAAGAAAAACATAATCTATCGATTCAACCTAGGTGGAATAAGGCTAAGAAAATGATTATGAATAAAAAAAATATCGACCGCCGATATCCAAATTATAATATCAAAATGTCGATATATCGCCCAAAAAATATTACTAAAAAATATCGATATTTTATGATAAAAATATCGATATTTTATTAACAGTCCTAATTAGTCTGTGCAAACGGCGTGTGCCGCTAAAACAGTTGTCAAATTGTCATAATCAGATTGTTTTCAAATACATGTTACTTTTGTGCACATGATAATCTATTTAAGTTTATAATCATCTATAAAAAAAATTGCGATACTTTGATTAATTCTCTACGATTCACAATGAGTGGCCAGGACGCACAGGTTATACATTTAAAATAACTTAAATTTCTTAAAGTTATTTATGCTCAGTATAAAAATTCATTTTATTTTAGGAAACGAGCACGATTACGAGAAGGTCTCTGAAAACTTTACAACATACTAAAACTGACGGAGAGAATTTAGTGGGTAGGCCATCAAAAAACTTGAAGCTTCAACTCTCTCAAGAAGCCAAGTCGTAAGTAAAGAAACCGTTTCTATTTTTTTAAATGTTACTTTGAATTTCAATTAACATGGGTTTCGATTGATTCATAGATTCTGTTTATCATTGGCTTTTTACAGCATACGTCTTGTGGCCACCTTACTACATGTAGAATCTAAATTAGGGTGAGAATACACCACAGTTATTACAGTACAGTATATATACAAATAACTTACATTTAAATTTTAAAACCCCAGAAACCACATCAACTACATTCATTTCTAAAAAAATAATTTTATACTAATGTAAATATACATATGGCAGAAAGTGGTAATATTGTAACTTACATTTTGGATTAAATCACTTTTTACATTATTCTTGTATAAAAAATACTGCTTTGAATGGTCTGGGTCTGGCTTTCTTACGATTCAATTTTTTATCTATACAACCTTGGTATTTTGCCTAGTTTTTAGCACTACACTAAAAAAAAGAAGTTTTGAAATTGTTGTTTAGCTCTGATCTAAAGTTGGGTTTTTAAGTTATGACAATTCTGCTTTCTTCTGTCGATATGTTATGAATACAATTTGTATTTTATTTTCAATATACAACATATATATTAAAAGGTTTTGTGACTTAGTCATAGTAAGCCTACTAATAGCAAGTTTTAGGACAAGATAGACTAGTGTATGAGTATAAATTGGTAGTTCTAGGTCTAAATACAATATATGATATTCAAGTTATCTGATTAATTAAACTCTTTGTGTTTTTGGCAACTCGTCCTCTGATTTGAAGTTTAACATTCTGTCTTAAATAAAAGTACTATAATTGTTTTTTGTCATTTTCTTATGATCAATAATTTGCTTTCTTCAATTTATAACTTACTATTACTTGCATGTGATTGAGACACAATCTTACCTGCTACTTATTAATAAATTAAACTTATTAACTGTTGTATCTTAATATTTCATAGTTATTATTTTAACTTGTAATTTAATACGCTTATTACAGGAAAGGCTAATCTTAATTTAAAGAGAAACTTTATTTAATTAAATTTTTAGTATGGCTATTTGTTTCACTCACATGATGCAACTCTAATAAACGCCTTATGAATTAATTATGTATCACTACATAGTATAAAACAAAGTCCTTGACCGTATTTGTCTGTCTCTATGTTTGTGATAAACTCAAAAAATTTTAAACGGATTCTCATGCAGTTTTCATTAATAGATAGAGTGATTGACTAGGATATAATTTGTCAAGATTTTTTGTAAGTTGTTTGAAATGCAATGATAATTGTTGAAAGTATTGGAAAAAGTCAGCCAGCCGCCTTGGCGCTTTACTCAAAAGCACTGCCTAATCCTATAGAGATATAACAAAACAACTGAGATAATAAATGATGCAGTATCACAAAGTGTTATAATAAAGAAAATACAATCAAAGTTTATTATTGTTATCCTTTAAAAAAAAAATTATATATATATATATGTATAGTCAATATGATAGTTATATTATAGTCAATATAATAACTATATATAGATCAGTCGTGGTGGCCTAGTGAAATAATATTTCGATGTCCGCAGGTTTGAACCCCGGTACATACCAACAAATTTTTCAGAATTTGCGTACATTTACTAGTTTAAATTGGTAACACTATCGGCTGACGGTGAAGGAAAACATTGTGAGGAAAACTGAACCAGAGAAATATTCTTGCAGTACTACTGTATGTGGGAAAAATATATAAATGTTGATTTCTCAGAGTTTGAAATCACCAAAATGTAGTCAGCTGCTGTGGTGATTATGCCCATACCTTCCTTCGGGAAAAGGTTTATGGCCCTGCAGTGGGTCTCTTACAGGTTGATGATGATAATAATTATATTATAGTCAATATAATAATTATTCATCTAGCTAGAAACCATCATCTTACCCTTATTTCAGCTAAGTAGGGTCAGCGCAATATATTTTCTTTTTTCACTCTCTCTTGTCAGATGTCATCTCAGTATTCACACCTAAGAAGTATGAAGTTTAAAGTTATGGTTTTCTTAATGTTAAAGTGAACCAACTGAGGTGAAGACAAAAAACCTGTGTAACAAGGAGACACAAGCAAACCTTGATAAACATGTGACAGTGGAAGACCTCACTAACCCTGATGGACCATCAGAAAAATATTGGCAGATACTCTCAGAAAAGCGACAGTAAGTAAACTATTAATTTCATACATTTATGGTGACTTGTGTAAGTGTGTAAGTAGTTCACGATTTTGCCAATATCATGTATATAGGTATACTACATATTTTGTGTTATTTTATAAATAAAGCACGCTATCAGTAAGTATTGGAAATTTACACATGTAACTTTTTTTTACTTTTTATTATAGTACCTGGGCGACGAACCTAGCTGATTTTTAAAAAACATCTTTAAATTAAAATAAACTGTTAGATTTGTCTCACAAAATTAGTATTATTTACTAAAAAAAAGATATCTCTTTTGCTGTCACTCGGATTCGAACTTGGGTTACTCGGATATTCGAAGCAGCTGATTTCCATTCGAGCTATTTTTGTTCTGACAACAGTGGCGAAATTCACCTTTATATTCTAGCTATATTTTTACATCGCCTGAAAACTCAGGTAAAAGTTTTGGATGAATGAAATCTAGCTATGTCTATTTATCGTCCCTGAAACTACCTGCAAACTAAGTTTCACGGAAATAGATGACGCCGTTTCCGAGATCCTGAATACATACAAATATGAAAATATACAAGAATTGCTCATTTAAAGGTTTTAGATAGATTATAAACAATATATACTTAAACAATATTACTAATATTAAAAGAATACACTATTTCCGCTTCTGAATTAAATCTTTATATTAATATGAACTTAAATTATTATAATGTATTTTAAATCTTATGTCTAAATGAAACAGGATTGCTCTACAAGAAGCTTTAGAAGAAAATGAGAAGCTTCATAAAACATTAGACAGCTTGAAAAAAGAAAATGCTCTATTGAAACAGATGTTGGACGAAGCAAATACTTTTGTGGAAGTATTCAGGGTATGTATTATTACATATTATATAATTGTTGTCTGATTGATAATGATTTCCTAAATTTTCCAAGGTAGCCACAATCCTTACTAATATAAATGCGAATGCAATATTGATTTTTATATGGATATATTCTATGGAAGATTTTATA
>JACEII010000025.1:6849383-6965527 GCA_014332785.1 Antheraea mylitta | reverse complement strand
ATGCAATATTGATTTTTATATGGATATATTCTATGGAAGATTTTATAAGTTCTTTTTTTTTCGACGTAACAAATACTGCACTATATAGTTGTTAAAAAAAAAAAAAACGGAAAGTGTCTTATATTTTTTAAAGTGAATATGCTTACAAAATATCAAAGTGTAAAGGTAACATTTTATGTTCGAAATCTGTTTTACAGTTAGCCATTTAAAAAAAAAGTTTTGTTACAGAGTACGCAACTTAAAAAAATCATATTTCGAGATTTTCAAGTGACATATTGAAAAAAAATTAGGTCTCAATTATTTTCAATTTTTTTTTACTGTAAATGTCTTTTGAAACGATCCATATAAACATTCAAAGTCAGGAAAAAGCCGCATTTAATATATATTTATTCACTAATGACCTTTCACACGTAAACAATATACTGCGCTGGTTAACACGCCTTTTTCAAAGGCTTCGTAATATGCCAGCACACACAGACACCTACTACATGTACAAACATATACACGTAAAACCATTGACATATATAAACCTATATCAATGCGTACAACACTTGAAAGTTCATTGATCAAGTGATCAATTATTATATAGTGCAATATGTATGTATGTTGTATGAAATGAATAGGAACCAAATATAAGAAATACTGTATAATGTAAACTATCTCATTCTCTTCGTTAAATCCTATAAATGTTTTTATCTTTCTAACGTCATATTTTCCTTTTGTTGATGTTTTCATTTTATCGAAGACTAGCTGACCCGTGCAACTTCGTCTGCACCAAATCGATTATTACCGGTTTTAAAAACGAAAAAACATAATAAACCCGATTGTAGCATTATCTACCGTTTCCAATTGTGAATGCAAACTATCCAGGGACTCAAACTTATATTCAGTTTGTATCTGAGAAATATTTTTTTTTATAATAAGCGTAAAATCCGTTACATGTTAGGTATATACAGTTTCGTACACAAATATACATTACTGCTACAACACTACACGATCACCCCCACACACTTGCACGCCTACACGGTTACACATGAAAGTGGAAGGGTTTACTTTTTTTCCCTTATCGATTTGAAAAACTCAATTTTCCGGTAATAAATGTATGGAGGAGTCGTTGAGGCGTGTATGCTTGGTACACATATACGTTTCAACAACTCATACATATATGAATAGTTAGCTAGGTTAGCTAAGATAGGTCGCGGTTTTGCATGCAACAGGCAACAGCGAAGCCGAGGTGTGCCGTGCACCCTTGAGCTGGTTGCCAAAATAAAATCGGCTGAGTGCCTTAAGTGCTCGCCTTAGTAGTCCGGTGAAGTTGTTAAGACCTGCTGAGTTGCTGGGACAAAAGCATAGTCATTTCGGAAAAAAAAAATTGTATCAGCCCATTTGAATTAAAATTTCTTTTATTTTGCATAAGCGTTTGTATACTTAAAAAAAGTGTGTGTGTGTGTACTTATGTACACGCGTTAAAAGTTATATTTCTTTGGCGTAACAAGATAAAAATATTTTCAAACATATTATCTTTCGCCTTATTCTACGTTTGTAGAAAAAACGACACTAACAATAGAAAACAGGTATTTAATACATTGAAAGTTTCAATACAAAGAAATACAAACAACAAATACAAAGAAACAAAATGTTGAATATACCAAACTTCTGGGTGTTGAATTTTCGTGACGGTGTCTGCGCGCATCGTAAAAATTTACTCTTATCATTTTTCGCTAACGCGCCAAAAGAGGTATAATTAAAAAATATTTCGGTAAATTTTGATAATTCGGTTGCAGGAGGAACTCCTAGGTGACAGCAACAATGACACTGGTATTGATGTTAATGATGTCAGCACAGCGGATGAGACAACCGAAGAAGCCAATTAAATAGCCTTAAATTATGATAATTAGACACTGTATGTTAAGAGACTATTAAAATCCTTATAACATTACATTAATTTATCTTTATTAGACTTTTAGAATATTAAATAACTTTGAACATTTATTTAAGTAATAGAATAACTGTTGATAAATATGATACTATGTACAAAACTATATATATGATAAATTATAAAAACGTGAATATTATAAAACCAAAATCTCACCAAAAGTGCCGTTTTTTAATTGTATAACATAATTAAATGTAATTAAATACTTGTTTTTGTTTTCTTTTTTTTATAACATGTGGATTATTTTTATATTAAATACTTTAATCTGCAATATTTTAATTCTATATCTACGCACAAATATATAATATCACTATTTTTATGTTGAAATTCAAAATACAGATGTATAAATAATTATAAATGATTTAAATTTAAGAATATATTCCTATTTAGTAGATCCGAATGACAATAAATCAAATATGTGAAAATCAAGGGTATTAAAATAAGAATTTAGTTTTTGGCGGGATTTTAGTCTGTCATGTAGTGTGTTCTATATTATATTCATAACCTTATGTTATTTGACTTTATATTTTGTAAATTTGGTGGTATTTTACGTAATATAGTTAGTTTATTGTGCATAAGTGAAGTGAATGGAAAAGAATACCACGGAGCATGAAATTCTGTAATGCCACAAAAACTCCCTGAAAGGTTCTAACAAGGGATCCGCCATCTTGTTAGAATATTGACTCACACGACGCTTAACATTGAAATGATCGCACGACGCTTGTAATATTATTGCCTACGCGACAAAGGCAGTAATAATCTGAAATATTGATTGCCAAAAATAAAGTTAAAAAAAAAAAAAAAAAAAAAAACCAAAATAAGCATTGTTTTGTCACAAAAAGGAATTAGAAAGTTGACAAGTTGTTAAACGTTCTATGATAAGAAGTGTTATATATCTATCTAATACCTTTAAACGAGCAATTCTTGTAGTCCAGTGAAGCTGTGAAGGCCAGTAAGGCCAATAATGTAGTCAGTTCGAAAAAAAAGGGCAATTCTTGTATATTTTTATATTTGCATATATTCAGGATCTCGGGAACACCGTCATCTATTTCCGTGAGACTTAGTATCTAGGAAGTTTCGGGGACGATAGATCGATCTAGCTAGATTTCATTAATAGAAAACTTTTTTTACTGAGATTTCAGACAATAAAAAAAAATAGCTAGAATATGAAGGTAAATTACGCCGCCGCTGTCAAAACAAAAATAGCCCAGATGGAATTTGGTTGCTTCGAAAATCCTTGTAACCCCAGTTCGAATCTGAGTTTACATATTTTTTAGACACATAATTATAAGAGAGATATCTTTTTTTATTTTTTTTTTTTATGTGAAAAAATTTTAATTTTGTGAGGCTAACGTAACAGTTTATTTTAATTTAAAAATGTTTTTAAAAGAACCGAGCTAGACTTGGTCGCCCAGGTACTTATTGTAATATGTAGCAAAACATTTTATCAAATTCTCACCGAACACTACTAGGTAACTACTTATTGTAATCACCTCAATTTAAAGAAGTAAGTGTTATATCGTTACGTACATTACATTAATTTCTATTTTAACAGGTGCTGAAATTGATTACTAAATAGTATTTAGGTGAATATTTAAATCCGCAGTCATTTTGTAAACCCTATCGCACATTCACGTATTTCAAACAGCAGTTTTTGCAAAATGAGTATAGATATTTGTGGTAAGTTAGTTTTTTTTTTTTAATATGGATTAAAAACTTAGACGAGAAAAAACATTTTATTAATGAATTAACACATTTGAATTATATTCTCAAAATATAATATTACGAATAATAATAATTATAAAATAATTAGATGGAATATTTTACACTTATTAGAAATGAGAAGTAAAAACCTTTTTTCTATTGTTAGTATCGTTTTTCTACAAACTTAGAATAAGGCGGAAGATAATATGTTTGAAAATATTTTTATCTTGTTAAATAAATATAACTTTTAACGCGTGTACATAAGTACACACACACACTTTTTTTTAAGTATACAAACGCTTATGCAAAATAAAAGAAATTTTAAATTAAATGGACTGATACATTTTTTTTTTTTTTCGAAATGACTGCGCTATTCACCCATCAAGGTCTTAACAACTTCACCGGACTACTAAGGCGAGCGCTTAAGGCACTCAGCCGATTTTATTTTGGCAACCAGCTCAAGGGTGCACGGCACACCTCGGCTTGGCTGTTGCCTGTTGCATGCAAAATCGCGACCTATCTTAGCTAACCTAGCTAACTATTCATATATGTATGAGTTGTTGAAACGTATATGAGTTGTACCAAGTATACACGCCTCAATAACTCCTCCATATATTTATTATCGGAATATTGAGAGTTTTTCAGTTCGATAAGGGAAAAAAGTAAACCCTTCCACTTTCATGTGTAAGCGTGTAGGCGTGCACGTGTTGGGGGTGATCGTGTAGTGTTGTAGCAGTGATGTATATTTGTGTGTCACCGTATCGCGCAAGCAACGCACTCAAGAGCTCCCTACCGAGGGATCGAACCTAGGCTTGAGCCGCTGCCGTGGGAGGCCTAATCGGGTTCCTTCGCCTGTCTTATTGGACGAATATTATTACTACTAAACTTTTTGAATAGCAACACAAAATCAACTTTGGAAATGTTTGCGACAGAAACGTACCACGTATAATCAAAAATTGGAATTAAAAATAACGTAGAATAAACTTTTGAACAAGAACACAAAATAAACCCTGATAATATTTCCGATAGAATGTTATCATGGCAACGCATATAATACTGACTGACACGCAGCCGATACTCTGAAAATAGCCTGATTTTGAGACATTCTTCATTAGCGCTCCGCTCCTATTGATTTTAACATGAAGATATATAGCCTATAGCCATCCTCGATAAACGAGCTATCTAACACTAACAGAAACTTTTAAATCGGACCGGTAGTTCTTGAGATTAGCGCGTTCTACCAAACAAACAAACTCTTCAGCTTTATAATACTAGTATAGATATAGAATTTTAGTGTTTTCTCGGCAAAATGTGGTTACTTCAAGCTTGACTCTACTATTTAAAAAGTTTGACGCGGATTATACCTACATTGACATCAGAATTGACAGCATGGAAGTATGGATAATTCCTTCGCATGCCCTATTGGACGAATATTATTACTACTACTGTAATAAGAAGTGTCAAACGTTATCATTTAGTGATTACATAGGTAGTAAAACGTTTCTCAAATAATCACCTAGCACAAACTTTGATGTACGTGTGATAAATTAATTATAAACACGACAACATACATCAAAGCTTAAATCTATAAGCGAGGTTATTGCGTTAAAATTTTTTAAATACTGACCTTCTACTAAGTAATTATCGTAATCTAATACTAATTATAAAACAAATACCGTAACTATAAAATTGAATTACAAGTCCATGAATATTCATTCTATAACTCGTTTGGTATCTAATTTACGTAGTTCTAACGTTATCATTACTTGTAAAATGAGTATCGACATTGGTGGTAAGTAGTTTCTAAGAATTTGTTTTTTTTTAAGAAATGAAATTTAAAGGCTAGAAGTAAATTCTAATTAATGAAGTACCATGTATGTAATGCATGCTATTTTAGGAATGAGAATTAGATACAAAAACAAGAATGACACATTTTTGGAAGAACATTTAATGTCAAAAGAACCTTTTGGACAATTTAAGGCTTGGTTTGAAGAGGCATGCAACAGAAAGGAAATTCTTGAACCCAATGCTATGTGTTTAGCTACTGTCTCACAGTAAGATATATATGCATATTCATAATTTTGTGTATTTAATATGTAATAAATAACTTTTCAAAGTTATTCTTTTTTGTAGAGATGGATATCCCTCTGCTAGATTCGTATTATGCAAAGGATATGGTAAAGATGGGTTTAAATTTTTCACCAACTATGAGAGTAGAAAAGCTAAAGAGATGGTATGTTTTTTAACTAAGTTTTGTTATCTACTTATATTTTTTATTTATATCTATACATATAATAAGAATGTAAATCTAATGTCTGTACTTTTTAGAATTTCGCGAAGATAATTGTTTCTAAGCGTAACTAATAGAATACATTTCAATCATTTTTAGAAATGTCTGTTTGTTTGTATGAACACGTCACTGCTAAAGCACTGTATACATAACAAAACCTTAGCAATAAAACCATAAAGCATATTTTCTATAGTAATTTATTCTTTGTTTCATTAAAATCGGTCCACTCTAACAGAAGTTATTGTAATTTAAATGATGGCTCGGGTTAATTATGAGAGAAAAGTATATAAGTAATTGGACTTAGTACATTCAGATGATTTTTATAATCAGTTTTTCACATACGATTCCACACGGACAAAGTCACGGGAACATTTATTTTAATATATAACTAGATTTATTAGTTTTATTAATAATAGAAATGGATATACTGAATGTTATGCTATAATGTTAGTTAGGATAGTATATTTGGTACAAGAAGCTCACTATTAACCTCCATAGCTGGGTAAAAATAAATTGCTAGCCAATATATAATTCGATAATAGATTCAATACTCATCTAGTGGAACAACTTGTCAATATAAGCATTTTTCTTTGATAGACCAGCAACATACTTGTGACTCATCTGGTGTTGTTAGTGTCTATGGACAGTGGTGATCACTTAACATCAGGTGAACTACCTGTTTATTTGCCTCCTATGATTCAAAATACATATATATAAAAATGGCTAACAGGATATTGTATAAATTTGATTTAAATAGACCAATACAAGTATTTTACAATATTTTCAGGACGTAAACCCCAATGTGGCAGCTACATTTTACTGGGAAGTGCTTAACAGATCCATACGCATTGAAGGATCTGTGGAGAAACTATCTGAAGAAGAATCCACAACGTATTTCCACACAAGACCAATTCCAAGTCAAATTGCAGCTACTGCGAGTTTTCAAAGTACACCAATAGAATCTAGGGATGTGTTATGTGAAAGAGAATCCATCTTGGAGGCTAAATATATGATACCAGGCGAGGAAGTGCCAAAACCTAGTTTTTGGTAAATAATTAATGTTATATATTGGTTTTTAACTGAGATTTTAGCAGGTGATAGATTGCAATATAGTTGAAAATGGAAGCAATTTTAAATATATAAATAGGCATTGTTTCTCTTGTTGCCAGAGCTCATTAGATGTCAGACATATCATTTAGTGGTAGCTATGTAATATTAAAAAAATCTACAAAATAACTCCTTCACTGAGCTTATTTTCTTTTAAAGTATGCAAGGTATTTTATGCACTTTAATGACAACTGGAATTAATGTCTTCCATCTTGATATAATACTTACAAAAAGTTTTCTGCATATGTAATTAATATTAGAACATATTTAACAATAATAATAAAACAATAATTTTACAATGTCTTATTTTAGGGGTGGTTACATAATACGTCCAAGAGCAGTGGAATTTTGGCAAGGACAGAGTGATCGTTTACATGACCGGATTAAATTCAGAAAACCCAAAGAAGGTGAAGTGCCAGATGGCAAGATATTGCACGAAGGTGAAGATGGGTGGGTCTTTGAAAGACTTTCTCCTTAGTTATCTTGCACTTAGTACAATTTTAAAGTTTAATCAAGAGTCTTCCATTTTGCCTTTAATTTAAACGGTTTATAGGTACAAAAAAATACTTTTGTTATTGTTTTTTTATTATTTTAAGAATTTCTCTTTGTATACCCGTGGTGTTTTTCCAGCAAACTTCATATTCTAATGAGCCATTATTTTTAAGAGCTTGTTCAAACTGTCTCATGCCACCTCCAACTCCAAAATAATAAGTTTTTCCAGCTACATAAATAATACCATCTTTCCTCAGTCTCTTCACAAAGAGCTCTATAAGTTTGTCATAATTGTTTTCATTATAAATGGTTTCTGATGTTATAATAATGTCATATGTTACATCTTCTGGAAGCTTTTTGTTAAATGATCCCCAGTCACCAGAATAGAATTTGCATTTTTTTATTTCACCATCTCTATCATCTTCATCAATATTTAGCAAGACATTGGGTATTGTAACAAATTCTAAAACTTCTTTATTCTGAAAATATTTAAAAATAGGATTATTAAAAAAAAATGGGTTATCTTTGGTGTCGAGTTATAAAATCATTACTTTTGGTATTTATGGCTAAGTATATTTGAATGTTTTTACTGTTATATAATTTATTATGATGAAAATATGCACAAAATTACATAAAATATGCTATGATCATTTGTTTTTCATTATATTGTTGAATTTCCCCTCGGATTACATTATTTAAATGAATAATAATAATATTAGCAAAGTTATTTGAAAATGCATTATTATTACTATTACTGTGCTGTTTAGAATTCATAAAGTTGCTGCTTCAATGAGAATCAATGAAAATCACTCCTAAACAATACATGTTAATAGTATTCTTTATTATAATGGAAGGCAATATCTGAATATAGATAAGCAGATAGAAAACTGTTTCTCAACCAATTTCCTGTTTATTTTCTTTTGTTCCATATATATAAACAGACTAATGTTATTAGTAAAAACATTGCAAACAGTTTGCATTTTTTTTTTTTTAATCTTGTTTGAATTTTAACCTCTAGATAATCACTATTATTGATAACTTTTTAATGAATACTCCATAAATGTAACAAAGTAATGACACAGATTGGAATGATGAAGACTTCATGGAAAGGATATCTATGGTCACCATTGTATATTACCATTAGCTACTTTGCTGTATAATGAATAAGTATTAGTTCAATCCTTACATAATCTTGAAATGTAACATGAGACTCATTAATTAAAGAATATATGCCCAATATTCCAGCCCCACATCCCAAATCTAACACATTTAAGTTTTCTAAAATTGTATTATTTTTTATTAAATATTCCAGCAAATCATATGTACACTCCCAAATTTTTAATCCACCTGAAATAAAGAAAAAAGATTTTTTTATTAGATATTATAGGAATCTGAAAATAAAAAAGTACAATTCAAATAACAAACAAATAAGTTTCTAGATTAAATTACATAATACCTTATTTGTACATAAAACAAAAATTATACATACTTATAATTTCTTTGAATCTGGAATCATTGTCATACCTTCGTATCTTCCACAAACGAGGTCACTATGTTCCTTGTCTGCAAGTTCAACAAAGTTTTTAAATCCACTTTCTGTAATATTAGCTACTGCTTCACTTGTTATTATGTGACCAATCTCAACATCAAGAAGGGTTATTAGTTTTGCATGCTTAACTATATTGTCAAATTCTTTTATTTGTTTATTTGGTACGATTTCTTCGCTCTCTAACCATGAGATATCTTCTTTACTTTCTGAAAGAGATATGTAAAATCATTAGCATTAAAATTTTACAAAATAGTTGTTTGTAGTTAATGCTTACCTTCTGATTCACTATTGTCGCAACCTGCAAAATTGAATTTAAAAGAAGACATTTCTAATACAGTGAATCTAAAAATCGTATTGTTATATAACTGACTATGACTTGTCCGATTTGGTCACGATAAAAGTGCTGAATTATAAATTTGTAGCATTGTTCAGCATACAAACTACACAAACAAGTTTAACCTCAAAATGTCAAAAGTGTATGCGAACAGGCGATCATCACTCCAAAACAAAAACACTCATAACAAACCACAGATAAAATGATAGGTAATAGAATACAAAACATACACACGTATAGAAATGACAATCTACATAGTAATTTAAAATATCGATGTTTTGGTTTTAAAATTGATTTAGATTCTTGTTTAGATTTCGGATTTCCGACATCAGCAATGCATCGCTGTATATAAACGATATTTCATCACGTGTAGCGACACACTCTATTTGCTACACAGTTTACACTCACAAAATAATATTACTCCTAGTTCACACTACTGTTCCCAGTTATTCATACACATTCAAACAATTCATCGATGTTTTAAAATATATTTAATCAATTCTTCTAAAACATACTACTAAGCTACCTAAAGAGGTCAGTCGATGACAAATCAATATCTAAAATAAAAAAAAAAACATATGTTTCTTGTAACTCGTATACAAGTAGATGCTTTAGAAATTTGGAAAGACGTCTAAGGTTTATTTCCTGCGCTTCAAAATTGTCGAAAATGTACTTTTCTTTAATACTAAGATAGAAATAATCACTCGATATTATTTTATTAAGTAAAATCTGGATTGGCAGAAAAATAACAAGTACTTCAATATGTCGTTTAGAAAATCTGCTTAAAACTAATTTTATTACGGCTGTTGAACTTCGTTTCTAATGGCATTTATTTCAATCTATTCTTTCCGTATTTATTTTGTGGTCTTTGAGTCTAGTGGACAACATTGAACACACATGTTGGGACGCAACATCGCTTATAAAAAACGTCAATGTTACATGTTGAGAATATGGATACTTAGAATAATTTACTAACGGTATACATATTTGACAAAAAATGGAACAATTATGAATATACCCATAATAGTCATGTAAAAACAAGAAAACTAGTATTAAGCTCGATGGAAATAAAATTCAAATATAATCATTTTTTGAACCATACGCCTAGTAAGCTGTTCCTTTCTCGTTTAATGGACATTAAACTTATAAAACCAACCAGTTACCGGGTACCAAAGGGTTAAAAATAAAAGACTAGAGCAGATCGTACGCTTACTAATAGGTATAAGTTAATATCAAGAATTTATCTTTCGATGTAGCTTCTGCCTATGTACCAAGTGAGACTTGTTACTTTGTAATTGAAACTTTTTACAATATCAACCAGGGACAAGTAAAAATAAATGATAACAGTAGTTGCCTCGACAATACTGATCGATGTATGCTAAAAGAACTTGTATCCAGTAACCGTAAGAAGTAATGGACGATGTGTCAATTTTGGGGCCCACTTTAGCTTGCGCTATAGACGTCGTATACAAGAAATTATAAAACTTTTACATCTTGTAATTCTCAATACTGAGCATTAGTTCAGAGTCTTAACAGTAGAGACAATGGAGCCAGAAGTAATCAAAGAAAAAGTTTACATTGAACCTATGCTGAATGATCCTCGATACATAACCTTATTGAGTTTAATAGTTTTATTTTTTACTTTGGGTAAGTTTATTCAATTATAATGAAAATGCAAACCGAAACTAATACTAAAAGTGTGATAAGTTTACTGACGAAACACACTATTTACTATCGAACGATTTTCAAACTAATTTCGAATGATACCGGCCATCTGGACCATTGACTATCGACGTCATCGATTCCTGTAATATGTTTGTGTTCTCAGAAGGAACTATACTTTATTTGTAATGAACTTCATGTTCATGTCATTTATGTTGTGCTTAATCAATGCTGAATATAAAGATCTATATTAAGCTATAGCTCAACAATAGTTTCAATGATGTAGAAGCATGGTTTGTGGCGAGGCGTGTTGATATAGTTTGTTACATAAAAAAGCGTTTATTTAATATATTAAGGTATTAAATATGTGTATATTTAATACCTTAATCTTGATTTTAGTATAAATCACAAGTGTAGCGGGTGAGATAAGATGAATTCTCAGGAAGATTGCTGGTCAAATTTATACAGCACCTATTCCAATATACATTAATATTTTTACCAGTGGCATAAAATACCCGATTAAACCTCCTACGGCAGCGGCTCAAGCCTAGGTTCGATCCCTCGGTAGGAAGCCCTTGAGTGCGTTGCTTGTGCAATACGGTGACACACAAATATACATCATACAACACTACACGATCACCCCCACACACGTGTATACCTAAACGCTTACACATGAAAGTGGAAGGGTTTACTTTTTTTCCCTTATCGAACTGAAAAACTCTCAATTTTCCGATAATAAATATATGGAGGAATTGTTGAGGTGTGTATGCTTGGTACACATATATGTTTCAACAACTCATACATATATGAAGAGTTAGCTAGGTTAGCTAAGATAGGTTGCGATTTTGCATGCAACAGGCAACAGCCAAGCGGAGGTGTGCCGTGCACCCTTGAGCTGGTTGCCAAAATAAAATCGGCTGAGTGCCTTAAGTGCTCGCCTTAGTGGTCCAGTGAAGCTGTTAAGACCTTGTTGGGTCAATAGTGTAGTCATTTCGAAAAAAAAAACCAGTGGCATAACTATAGGATGAAGAGCTGGGTAAATTCCATGGAACTTCCAGAACCTTCAATTTAAGGAATTCTATGAGACAAGACAGATTATGTAACTTGGAATTACTAAAATTACATTATAGTGTTATGATTTCACCGGGATCTCATCCAAGAAATAGGATTTAGATGCTATAGTTATGCCACCAATTTTTACTGCAAAGCTTGTGTTTTAATAATTATCATCCTAATTGATAGATTGATATGATATATATTGATAGATAATATGTAATAAATTATTTACTTTTTTTCATATCATATAGGAGACAAACCGACAGGCGGCTCACCTGATGTTAAATGATCACCGCTGTCTATAGACACTAGCAACATCAGAGGAGTTGCAAATGTGTTGCCAGCCTGTGTTTAGAGGGATCGGGGAATGGGGAGAATGGAGAGAAGAAGGAAGTAGAAGGGAGAGGACAAGTGAGGGGAAGGGGGAGGTGGGCCTCTGGCACTCTCACTGACCGAACGAAACGCAATAATGCAACCACTGTTACTTCACATCGGTTTGATGAGCATTCTTACATTCTTCAAATCTTACATTGCATTGGTTGATATTTCTTCTTTTTGTTAAGGAGGATATTAATATGACATTATGGAATAAATTTTGGTTTATTTTTCAGTATTCTGGTGGTGTTTCTCAAGGCGGAGAACACTTCGTCAATCAGTATTATTCATGGGGCTTTCTGATTCTGGCAAAACATTGCTATTTGTACGCCTAGCTTACTCTCAGTATAGACAAACATTTACTTCTATGAAAGAGAATGTTGAAGAATATATCACATCAAATGTAAGTTCAAAGAAGGATAATATTTTATACTAACTTCTGCCCGCAACTTCGTCTGTGTGGTATAGTTATTTTAGGCTAATGCTAACACATAGCTGAAGCTCTCAGAAGAAAAAAAAAGATTATGAAATATCCTTCTTTGGTACTCCGCTCCTATTGGTCCTAGTTTGACAATATATTATCTTCTTCTTCTTCTTCTTAAAATGGCAACATGTGTGTTGACACAATTTTGCCAATGTCAAGTGAATGGAGTCATGGACAATGGAGGTTGCACCAGACAATTAGACAAATATCTTTATATTCAGACCGGGCTATCTACAAACAGACATCACAAAGAAAATACATGTAAATTAAGCTTACAACATATTGTTAGATTACGGTTAGATTGATTGCGGACACAAAAGCATTACACTAAAATCTAAAGTTTAATTTTGTTAGTATTAATAAATTTCGAGAAGCATTCTACGATTAGATGGTTATCCATAACAAGAGTTAAGAGACACATAATATTAGTAGGACGGGGAATAGAAGAAGGTAGAACATCATAGAGAGAGAAACTGTTTCTAGGGCAATTAAAAAATATGTGATCCGGTGATCCATCCTCTAAGCCACATTCACAAATAGAGTGATCCCTGATCCTTATTTTATTCAAATGCACTGGTGTGCAGGCGTGCCCAAGGCGCAGGCGGCAAATAGTAGAGGTAACCTTTTTATTCACATTTCTGAATTTAAAAAACCATGGCTTTTGCGGGATATCAATTTGCAAAGACCTTGCCCTTTAATTTCCGAGACAAATTCCAACTCCTTTGCCATGCATCAAACAATATATTATCTATAAACTATCTAACACTGAAAGAATTTTTAAAATCGGACCAATAGTTCCTGAGATTAGTGCGTTCAACCTATTAAACAAACAAACCCTCCAGCTTTATAGTATTAGTATAAATTATTACTTCTCTCATACTTAACTCCAGTTATCATTCAAATTACAATAATTTTTTAATAGATTGGACTAATTTTAATGAAACAGAAAAATAATTACTCCTGAGGATATGCTATATGATTTTCTTGCTGAGGTTTTATTGTTAACTCAGTATGTTAGCAGTGATGTGTGGTCATACAAACACACAGACAGACATTTCTAAAAATGATTGAAATGTATTCTTTTACTTACTTCTAGACAGCTGCAACAATTCTTTTCACAACAATCAAAAAAGTACAGGCACATTGCATTTACATTCTTATTGCATATATAGATAAACAAAATAAATAATTGTTTTACATAGAGAAGATGTGACTATATTTATGTAAGAGATTGTCCAAGTTGCAGAAATAGATTAATTATTATGTTTCAATTGTTTGGTTTTTTTAAATATTTCTTCTTTTGTAAAATGAATATACAGAAATTATAGATTAATTTAAATTTAATGGAATTTTTTTAATTGATTAAAATTATTTGCTATTCAACCAACAGAATGTTATTTTAATTTGTTGCTATAATATGCAGGTGAAATTTATCATATGTTTATGTATTACCACTCAATCGGTTTTATATTTAATGAAATTCTTAATTACAGAAATCTTTAAAAATTGTTGATCTCCCTGGACAAGAGAGGTTAAGGGGCAAGTATTTTGATCAATACAAAAATAGCGCCAAGGCTATAGTCTATGTAGTCGACTCTGTAACAATACAAAAAGAGATAAGAGATGTGGCTGAGTAAGTCTAATTGCCTTTATAATTTTTTCAGCTCCATTCCATTTGATTGTTTATGCATATACGATAGATTTGCGAAGTTGCATCCAAGGTAACAGCCCAAGCCAAGGTTTGGCCACTCTGGCATCCTTGAGTTTATTGCCAAGTAATGAAATACCTTAAGCACTTACCTTAATAGTCTGATGAAGTTGTAAAGGTCTGTCAAATCAAGAGCATAGCTAGTTTGAAAAATAGAAGTTATTTATATAGTTTACAATGTACATTGTTCTGTAACATTGTATAACATTTATGGGAGTACTTACCAAATATTTATTTATTTACATTTTGAAATTTCTTTGAATACTTTGAGGACATTAATCCCTATCAAAAATAAACATTTCGTAATATGTATTCAGTAAATTCTTAAACCAAAAAGATAGTATAATAGCCTCTAAAAGTTTTACTGCTGGGTCAAAGTTCTCTGATTATTGGCAATATCAACCAGCCAGGAATTCATAGTTCTATAATTTTTTTACAAGAACATTTTTAAAGTTCAGGTTTCTTTAATGATTTCCATCATTGTTGACCAATAGTGTTACCAATATAAATTAGTAAATGTACATATATTAAGGAAAAAGTGTTGAAGTTCATAATTATCCACATTTCTACTATACAAATGATATGTTTTATGTATTTAACGCAAACAGAAAAAGTTCAATAATGAAATCACTTATTAATGATGCCATTGGAATAATTTCTCATCTACCTCAAACTTTGTTAAAAAATATGCAGTTATAAATACAAGATACATAATTATAAGATTTCTTTTCATTGCAGGTATTTGTATACTATATTATCTGATCCTGTGGTACAAAAAAATTCTGTACCAATATTAATTCTTTGCAATAAACAAGATCAACCTCTTGCAAAAGGCAGCCAGGTTATTAAGAGCCTACTGGAAAAAGAGATGTAAGTATAAAGATATACTGATTGTGAATAGTTGAGGTAGATACTTAAAACTTTAACTACTAAGATTAGTATCCATTTCTTTTATTTTCATTAAAAAAAAATTGAGCCATCACGAGACACCTGGCAGATGTGAAACATCCATATTGTTTTGTATAAGTTATATGCATAAAACAACAGATTACGACAGGAATCAGATATGGCATAATGAAAAGATAAAACATTACAAATTTGTTACATAAAATAATAACTGTTTATATTTTTGATTATGTGAATATTCGTTTTTATTAAATACAAAATTTCAACTAGGCACTGGCGCGTTGTCATCGGCGGCATTTATCATAGGGCGCTAGGTCATCGGCGTGCACCGCGTATCATTAGTAGAACGAGTGGCCGACAAAACAATTTTTATCATATGTTTATACAAATAGGGTATTGCAGACGTTTTTGAGTATATCGTTAAAAGTGCAGAGTTCTGGTTTTTTTTTTTTTGCGTCGCCACGCCAACAATCAGGTTTACCCTCGTCTATGGATGTTTCACATCAAAATTTATCAATCATCCTAATTCATAGTTTTATATGGCGGTAATAATTGAGTAATGTAAGATATTTTGAGCTATGTCAATATTTCCACATCCATTCATCATTATTTTCGGTTTAGGTAATAGGCAAATTTATCTGTGTGAAAACAGTACTTTCAAATTTCACATTTGTGAGTTCTTGGTGGGATCTCAATCTGTCATTTACTGGGTTTTATTTTAATTCTTATACTAACATTATTTGATGCCCTTATGTTTTGTAATAGTGACGCCATTATGTGTGATATACTTAGATTATTGTGCATATGACGTGATTTATTATAATAATACCAAAGAGCATGATTTTTGTGTTATCCCAGAAAACTCCATGGAAAGTTCCAGAAAGAGTGTTATTTTGTTAGAGCATTGCCTAAACTGTGTAGATAGAAAAAATGAAAAAAAAATCTATGGATCTGACATTGATAGAATAATGTTTAAAAACACTTTGTTTAAAACAATCTGGGGAATTAAATGAGAATATTTTTTTTAGAAACCTCGTACGCGTTACTAAATCGAGTCAGCTCGAATCAGTAGATCCGTCACAAGGAAACAACACAGTCTATCTTGGAAAAACGGGGAAAGACTTCGAGTTCACACACATTGCCAACCGTTTGGATGTAGCTGAATGTTCTGCAAATACAGCAGATGATGATAATCCTGATGACATTAAAGCTTTGCAGAACTGGTTATCTAAACTTTAGATTTTGTCTTCAACATTTTTTTGTATTTTTTTTATATTCAGGAATACCATATCGTATTATTTCTCAAATCTGTGATGATATCAAATTTTGTGTTATAAGTCATAGATTATGAAAGTGATGGTATTTCTAGGCTATAATTAAAAGATTAATTTATCTCGGTAAGATTTTTATGAATAAATCTAGACTGATATTTTGTAATGTTGTGTTTATTTATTATATAATTTTTATTTATTTTATAAGACGCCTTAAAACATCAAAAGTTCGAAATTATGCTAATCACAATATCTGTATAGATATCAAAAGCCTGATTTCGTTTACGACGGAAAAGCCTATTTATTGATTTGACAATTTCATGCCCTCATAAGTTAATTGGATAGTATATTCTATAAAATTTATTTTTGTTGCCAACCTAATTTCCTCCAACCTTTATGAATCACAGGAATGTATTTGTTGCTGATGTGACCATTAGATTTGGCTAATTCGTGTGTTATAAAAGAAATATTTTGATTCGGGACAAAGCCTGCTATTTGGTCATTTTTTGAGCCCCCTCCCGTATCTCCTGAACAACAGTAAACAAAGCCGTTATCTCTTTCCTATGATGACGTACTTATGTACTGGCATTACATAATATAAAAGAAGTATGCAGGTGTGCGTTCATCACGCAAAAACTACTTCATACATTTCAATCTTTTACTAATACGTACATTTCAATTCTTAGACCCTTAGTACTAGAAATAAAATTATCATATTATCTTCATTTACATATTTTTTAAGAAAACACGAATTTTACAAGCACACCGCAGTCAGCGATATGCATTTTCTTGCTGTGACGGTGGAGATGTGAGGTAAGTGGTGTGTTACGCATGCGTGGTACAACACGGAGGAAGTTCGAGTATCAGCTAATATTTGCCATATTCTTCGTAAGTTTCTTTTGGATACTAAAAAAAAAAACAAAGTGTAAAGTAAATATCGCGAAATGTTGCTGACTTCCAAATTATCGGTCGGTAAAATAAACAAGGAATAAATCCCCATCTTTGGTGCTTATATAATAGCTAAACGACCCCCGTGGAATCGAAAGTGGGCAATGGACTCTACGATTTAACCGGTAAACGAAAATTATTCTATAATTTCATAGCTTCTTTGGGCTAACGCTATAAACCGCGACTTCGTTTACGGAGAATGTCTAAATATTTTTAAATAATACGAACGTTAAGGAACTATTTTAGGTACCTACATAACGTTTATATTATTAAGAGTGGAACATTAAAACTTTAGATAAAAGGAAAGAAAACAACCCCGAATTTGAAACATTTTCCATTGACGCTTCGCTCCTATTGGACTTAACGTGACGATATATAAGCCTTTCTCCCTGAATGAGCATTTTTTTTTCGCACCTAGCGTTAGTTCCAACTAATGCGTTTTGAATTCGTTACTGTCCAAACATCTTCGTTACTCCGATGCGTCAAACGTAATCAAAATTTTTAATATCGGGGGACAAATTATCTAAAAGTCTACTTCGTACTTTTGCGATTGTCCGCAAAAATAATAGTTTTATGATAACATGTTATCTGATAATTTCGATCAAGTATAATACCAGAAGTTACATAAAGTTGCTCCTGTCGTTTATTATATGTTACATTAAGTTGCTCGTGTCATCTATTATATGTAACATTAAGTTGCTCGTGTCATCTATTATATTGTAATACTAGCTGTTACCCGCGGCTTCACACGCGCTTTTTGAATACATTAAATCAATTTAAAATTGTTATTAGATGTGTAAATAACAATAATACTCTTTCAAAAATATTTGTAAGTATGACACGCACATCATCTACAGTAACAGATAACATGTACATTATATATGTGAATACTAATAGTGTATCGAATGGGATGTGATTTATCATCAGCCACATAGCTGGAATTTTATACTACTATCTATATATCAGTGCTCACTTACAGTATACAAGAGAGTAATGAAAATATTAAGCTATACATTACCGAACAATATGTGTTAAATCTTTTATTATATAAATATAATATGTCCACACTGTTGATATAATCAAGTTATTAATATACCTTGCTATAATTTAAATCACATATAAACGTATGACTTTCAATTATATTTATTCTTGGAGTCCAGTACAATGTACGCCACACGCGCATGTTTACAGTGAACAAATTTTTGGTCAATTTCACACATACGAATACACGGATAACATTTCATCACAGTTGACGTCTGTCTATATATATATGTTCGCGATAAGATCGAAAACGCATCTTCATGCTGTTTTTACCAATATATAAAATGACTCTTGGAGAAAGGTTAGGTATAGTTTGTCTTATTATCAGGGCGGGTATCGTCTACTGAACCCGCTAGCTTAAAATAAAACAGCTAATTACTTAGTTATTTGCCCGTAAAATTCCCGTTCAAATATTACTTGTAGTCCGTTGAAACTGTTAAGACCTTGCTATGTCAATAGCGTAGTCATTTTTAAGAAAAAAAACCGTTCAAATAGTTCCAGTCATTTCGGAGATTACCCGGAACAAATAAACAAACAGACATATCGACAGAATTTAAAAAAAATGTTGATATTTTTATGTATTCATCAAAAAGTATTTATTTTAATATTATATACACACACTTTATACTTATAATACGTAATATATCACAAACCAATAATTGGGAACAAAACTAACGTAGAATAAACTTTTTGAGGAGTTTTTGGCGGGATTTCAGTCTGCCATGTAGGGGATTTTATATTTTATTCATAATCTTGTGTTATTTGACTCTTTATTGTGTTAAATTGGTGGCGGTTTATCTCATATGGTTTGTTTATTGTGCATAAGTGAAATGAATGAAACATAATACCACGGAGCATGAATTCTGTAGTCTAGAAAATTAAGAAGGTAAAAATTTACGAAATATTATAAAGAAGATTTGGCGCTTATACCTTTACAATAACTTAGACATAGAAGAAAACTGGGTAGAGAATACATAAGAACTACCTATATTGACAACTTCAGAATTGGCGGTATGGATTAATTCCTTCGCCTGTCTTGATGGACGAATATTATTACTACTAACCTTTTAGAATAGCAGCCCAAAATAGACTTTAAAAAATGTTTGCGATAGCAACGTACTACATATAATCAACTATTGGAATTAAAAATACTGTAGAATAAACTTTTCAACAGGAACACAAAATAAACCTTTATAATATTTCCGATAGAATGTTATCATGTTACCATGGCAACGCATATAATACTGACACTGACACGTTGCGGATGTTCTAAAAATAGCCCGATTTTGAGACATTCCTCATTAGTGCTCCGCTCCTATTGGTTTTAACGTGATGATATGTAGCCTATAGCCATCCTCGATAAATGAGCTATCTAACACTAAAACTTTCAAATCGGACCGGTTGTTCTTGAGATTAGCGCGTTCAACCAAACAAACAAACAAACTCTTCAGCCTTATAATATTAGTATAGATTAAGTCTCTTGTGTTATTTATTATATGCTAGCTATGCCCGCAACTTCGCCTACGTGGAACCCAATTTTAGAAACAGTGATTAATAAAGTCATCTAAATGTATTACGTCCATTAAAAAAAAATGACAATTCTAACAATTTTCTTGGAGATCTCTCAACTGTTTCTGACTTATTCACTCACTCACTTTATCTATAGAATTTTTTAACCCAAATTTTTCACTTTTTCGTATGATTTTTCAAATAATTTCTTTCATGAAAACGTTGTCCTGACAAACACAAAAAAAAGAATTAGATAGGTGTAGCCGTTATGATGTGATGCGCTTCGATACTTTCGACAATTTATACTAATATTATAAAGAGGTAAAGTTAATATTATAAAGAGGTAAAGTTTGTTTGTGACGTTGTTGGGGGTAATCTCAGGAACTACTGGTCGGATTTGAAAATGTCTTTCAGTGTTATATAGCTCATTTATCGAGAAATGTTATAGCCTATATATCATTACCCTAAGACCAATAGGAGCAGAGCACCGATGAAAAATGTTTCAAAATCGGGATATTTTTTCCTCTTGAAAGTTTCCGCTACGTGTTAAGGCTTGTCCAAAGTGACTACTACTACGCAGACGAAGTCGCGGGCAGGGGCTAGTTGATTTATATTTACATAGATTATATTTCGACATAAAAAACGTACGACAATTCTTATAGAAACTAACCCTTCCCTACTGAACTTGAACGGGTACGAAGGAACAATGATTTTATAAACTTTAATGACTACACGATGATTCGACAATAAATGAAGACCAAAGATAGTATATTGCTTATTTTTAATTGTTACTTTTGCATATTCATGACCCCTGAATTACCTATTGACGTGAATCAATACGTACACGTGTTGGAAATAGGGTTAGGATAAAGAGAATTTTGCATGTTATAGAATCGATGGGTGCTTATAATTTATTATGTGCCCATATTGTTGATGATTATAAATGTATATATGCATATTCATGAATTTATCATAAATTAGCAAGCAGGAATCTATTAATGACTTGTGCGCGTGACAAAAAGGTGACTCAGGTACCGATATGATTTATTATTTTGTGTTACTAATTTTTACCCCCGGCTTCGCTAGCTTTAATATAAATTTTACCTATACATCAGGAACATTACATTTTTTGTGGATGAAATGTACTTTTATCTCTTTTTCTGTATCCCATACAATGTGTATGCAAAATTTAATTATGATTGTTGTAGTATAGTGCGAGGCAATCTTTTTGGCCGCTCTAGCTTATAGCTATATTCAAAGCGGCCAATAAGATTGAAGCGGACTATAGTTATGGCGTGAAAGTGATAATATTACTTAAGATTGGAATAGATAATACGGCGCAATATTTTAATAGTCTTTCAAAGTTTTCAGAATGTGTTTATGAGTAGTACATTTAGAAAATCAACATTATACGATTAATTAAGAATATACAGATAGAATGCAAGCGGGCACGCAATTTAATATTTAGATCAGTAGTTCCTATATTTTTAAATAAATGATGTATTTTATATTAAGAAACTCGTCATTAAATGATAATAAATGGAAGACGTGTGAATGTAATTCGAAACAAGTAAAAATATTTATTAGAATTATTACGCCGTTTCAAAATTATGTTATAACAGTGGGATTATGAAATTAAATAATTCATTTGTAATAATAACCAATTCGCGGAATCTTATTGCTTTTTAATGAAACTCGGTTTAAGAGTTGCTGCCCTATATGATAAAAAACATTTATTTATTTAGTACTAGTGTATTACTTTCAAAATATTCTAAATAGTCATTTTCCTATGATCAATTATTATTTCTATCAATTATTAAGATTTTCTTCGTCGCCGACTTTCTTACTTCAACACTTTCAATTGTTAGCCTTTACTGTCTCCTATTATTGTTTAACTTTTCTTTATTAACTGTACATCCTTTAAACAAAAAATAAATGAATAAAATTACTGAACAATAAAACGAAATCAGATCTGGTCACCCTAAACGAGTAAGAAACATTACACGGTAAAGAATGCGATCGGGTTTTTGGCGGGATTTTAGTCTGTCATATAGTGGATTTTATATTTTATTCATAATCTTGTGGTATCTGACTCCATATTTTGTAAATTTGGTGATGTTTTACGTAATATAGTTAGTTTATCGTGCATATGCGAAATGAATAGAAAATAATATCGCGAAACATGAAATTCTGAGATGCCACAAAAACTCCCTGGAAGGTCTAACAAGGGAGTCACCATCTTGTTAGAATATTAAAATAATTACACGACGCTTGTAATATTATCAACTCCATGACAATGGCAGTCATAATCTGAAAGATTGGTTGCCTAAAATAAAGATAGAAAAAATGCAATCTTTAATGTAATTTGCAAATTAGTTGACCGAACACGGTAATGTTGGTAGACAAGATTTCGCCAACTGATTAATCTTTTACGTTATAAAAAGCTCAAAAAAGTTTACGAATTAACGAAACTTAAAAAAATACACACTTAATATCACATACGGATTTTTTTTTGTTTTGTATTTATGTGTAAATATTTTATTATTTTATTTACCTTATAATTAGACACTGTCATAAAACTTTGTAGGTGGTAGAGTCACGCTGAAGCTATACTGGTTGCAGCATGAATGGGTACAGCTCGCCCGGGCTACCACCGCCCTCTCACAGAAAACCGACGTGAAGTAACAGTGCTTGCATTGTTGCATTTCGTTAGGTCAGTGAGAACGTCGGAAGCCCACCTGCCCCCTCTTCCTTCCCTCCCTACCGCTTCCTCCTCCCCCTTCCCTATCAACCCAGGCTGGTAACTTGTGACTCCTCTGCTGTTGCTGGTGTATATGGACGGTAGTGATAATCACTTAAAATCAGGTGACATTGCTCATTTGCCTCCTTTGGTATAAAAAAAAATCTTTATTAAAATAATGATTCACTTTCATTTGCTTTCCGAAAATGTTGCGTTGTTATTAAATTATATTGTTACTGGAAGTAAGATGATATTGCTACTAAAAGATATCATTTACCAAAAACAGTAACGTAATACACGTGTTAAAGGTATAAAAGCTTCAGGGCCGGATTTAAGGAAAGGCTAAATGGACCTCAACTCCCGAGTTAGTCTTGACTCATGAGAGCGACAAGACACTTCGATCAACAAAACAACCTGTTTTTTATTAAGCACAAGTATAAAACACGCGGTGTTATTACAAAAAAGTTAAACACGTGTTGAACACCCGCTTTAAAAAGGTTTCGTATTTAATGCACCGCGCTCGGCCGAGGCAAGTTCGCGTTATCCTTTTTCGCAAGTCTAACCTAAACTAACCAAAGCGAGACAAAACAGCAAGACGGCGAACATTCAGCGAACGCGATTAATTTAGACCTTTTTAAAACAAGTATTCAATACGTACTTAATTTTTTTGTAATAACATCGAAGTAGTTTTTTTAATGAAACAGGATTATCATCGCTTACAGAGTAAGTAGGCTTTGGTTATTAAGTTTTTTTTTAATAAATTAACGCAAGTTTTGGGAATATTAAACATAATCATTCCTCCCAACCTTTAAATCCGGTCCTGAAATGCATGTATAAAAATACCGTTAAATGTGAACGACTGTTGAATGAAGGACGTATAAATGACTTTTGGAGATATTACACACTTAATAATATAAATTCTCCCAGTTCAATTTCCAATTTAGGTTATTTGATAGTTTTTTTTTTATATTTATTGTTGGCAACCAATCTTTCAGATTATTACTACCATTGTCATGTAGTTAATGATATTACAAGTATGATTATTTCTATATTCCAAAAGACGATGGCTCCCTTTTTAAAACCCTGGAAGTTTTTGTGGCATCTCAGAATTTCCTGCTCCGTGGTATTATTTTCTATTGACTTTACTTATGCACAATAAACTAAGTACATTACGTAAAAACACCACCAAATTTACGAAATATAGAGTCAAATAACACAAGATTATGAATAAAATATAAAATCTACTACATGATAAACTAAAATCCCGCCAAAAGTTCTAACCTAATAGTTGTTACTAAACCGTGCACCCTTAAGCTAGTTGTCAAATAAAATCGGCTGCGTGCCTTATGCACTCGCCTTAGTAGTCCGGTGAAGCTGTTAAGACCTTGATGGGTCAATAGCGCAGTCAGATCGAAAAAAAAGGCAAATTTTCTCTAGGTAAATCGAGATTCTTGTAAATTAAAATGCTATTTGATACTTGTTTTTCCTTTAGAGTTTAAGTTCAGAAGTATTATTCCCTGTATCCATTAGCCCGTTTTATTCTCTTATAACGCATAGTTACTCCTTTAAAATTTGTTATTGTGTTAGACCCCCGGCTTTAGGAATCCTAGTGCTCCGAGTTTTCAATCTATTTATATAACTCGAGGACGTTTCTCAACACGCGGTTTGTCCCAGATGTTATCTACTTTCATGATTGGCTTTTCTTCAGCGGATGTGTTTGACCCACTGTTATTTTACATCGCTTATTTGTTTTGCTATATCGGGAACCTTAGTTCTTTCGTATTTAATTTCCTACGAACGTGAGTGATTCAGCTCGTGGATAAGTCACATCGCAAGATTCATCACCGTTGAAGAGTTGTTTTTAACCGTTATTATTTGTGATTACTATGACAATTGTTTCCGGTTGAACCGCAACAACTATAGGTATATCATGTGTAACATGGAATACAGTTTTTTTTTCTCGAACTGACTACGCTATTGGCTTTACCAGGTCTTTACAGCTTCACCGAACTATCACAGCTTTACCGAACTAATGGAATACGTTTAGGTGTGTTACGTTCGAGATTAGCTAGTGTTTTTAATCAACTACTAAAAAGAGGAGGTTCTCAATACGGTTGTAATTCTTTGAAATCTTCGTTAGACAGTACTTTGTCATTTATAAATTGATTTGGAAAGTCTTTTTTTATTATAAAGGGGTCCCATGTTCATTTTATTAGATTTGGACCTTCGATGTCGACAATACATGAGGCCGAAGTGTGCCGTGCACCCTCGTGTTAGTCACCCAAACATCTTCAATCTGCTGAGTGCCTTCAGAGCTCGCCTCAGTAGTTCGGTGGAGCTGTAAGGACCTTTCCACATCAACAGCGTTTTCATTTCGAAAAAAAAAACAATACGTGAGGAAACTTAAATGGAATATGAAAGTCAGTTTTTTTTTCGAACTGTGATTCATAGGTTTATGACAATTTAACACTAGGTAGGTACCTAATTGTGGTCAAGGGCGTTCTGGTGATTTTTTTTTAGAGTATATCTTTTTGAAGTCGGTTTTACTTATTTACAATAAAGTGATCATTGAATTATAATGTACTTCTCATCATGGCGATCGTAGTTGGATAAAAAAAACCGTAATAACAACAAATACCGGTGTAACATCAAAATTGAATTTTATATGAATAAAACTTTCAAATTTATTGCAGGCAGACGTAAATTATTCAATAAATTTATATAATAATTTCAAGTTACAATGTGTTTAATATTACTTTAAAGGTTCTCACGGTAAAAGGTTTATTGTAGCATCCCGCGGTCAGTGAAGGCTCGCCAGCCTGTCATTATTTTCATTCATGCAGTACAAAAGGCAGCCTGTGTCGATAACACTCTCTGGATTGTCCCACAATGTGTATCTCGAATGTCATGACTCGTCTACGTCAAGACTAGATTTAAGCTGTTGATATTTTCTTATATGTTAAGGAGATCTTAGTATTTATTTAAGTTAATAATATACTACGTTTGTAGTGAAAAACTGGAAAAGTGATAAAATTTGAATAGGAGTAAGTTATGTAGAAGTCGTTGTTATAGGAAAAATATTTTTATAATATAATTTAATCTTTGTTTCATATTATTATATCATCCGTCATAATATAATTACTTACAGTATCCATATCGTACAGTATCAGAATTATACGCAGTATAATTCAATTATGTACGTACGTTGCGTAGTTATAAGAGAGAAACAGCCCTGAAGACTGTACAATAAAAATTAATAAATATTACGATCTAACAAATGATTTAATGAAAATAGGCCGTGTCCTAATTTTATTTGTAACAGACATGGAAACTACTGGAATATCGAGAAAATCTCTCTATGAACTACAAATTAACCTAGACCTACCACGTACAACCACAAATCTTTTATTCAAAAGAATAACATAAGAAGCGATAGTAAGATTTTTTATACTATTATACTAGGGAGAAACGCAGGCAGTAAGGTGTGCTTAAACGCGTATGGAAAGTGAGAAATATATTAAAGCTAAACCCAGGTCGAAAGTCTCCAGCGCTTTCTCTCCCGACGTGATAGAACCTTACGAAGAATCCATGAAAAAAATATTGAATTAATCTTGTGAAAATTAAACGCCTACCATGTAAATACACTAAAAGCAATACTTATATAATACTTATAAAATTAGTGATTTAAAATATAAATATTTAGGCAATCAACATTGTGAAGAAATCAATATAAACTTCTCTTCACAATGTCATGATAGGAATATAAATAAAATCATATAATTACTTTGCGACTATAAAGTATAAGCTTTAATGAGGCTTTAATCGCATTCTCATTCGAAGTGCTTATAAAGATTGTGTCAACCGTTGTAGCATATCGTCTTTAATATTGTCGGTAGCACCGTTAAAATATCTCGCACTTTATTGCAGAACAAATAAACCGCTCTGTGTGTGGTCCCAAATGGAAATCAACTCTGATTTCAATATTTATCAACAAATGTGAAATCATGCGCGTTCGAGATACCTACGCAGTTATGCAAAGCTCTTATTGCTTGCTTATCCAATTTACTACATATTTACGTTTCCTTAACCCACGCATAAGTACCTAGTAGCATGAAATTGAATACGGATAACGAAGTTAATCCGAATTACTCGCGTAAATTAACATTCAGTCTATATTATATCAACAAAGAAGGTATTATCTTAGTATAGGTAAGCTTATATTGCCCGTACTAAAGAAATATGAAATAACTAACAGGCCATTCGAACTCTCGAATTCTCGAAATTACAAAACACTTTAATATAAAAAAGACACCCCACACTCGACAAACTTGTTAAAGGAACACAATTAACTGATTACTGTTAAATAACCATGGAGATTCTCGATGCTGTCTTTTGAAATGTGTGCCAGGCATGCACTGAGCTCTTTATTTATTGGTTTTTTTATACGCTACAAAATGTATTTCTTTAATTTTAAACTCTACAAGTCAACATCCATTTTTCATCCCAGTGTGCGGTGTGCAATGCGGTTCAAAATTGCTTAATTTGTGTGTCTGTTGAGCAGTGCAAGGCACGTCTTCGTACTTCACGCTGGCGATCATTGAGTTCGTGGGGCACCCATTTGTCAAGCTTTTTTAAGTTGCCAATTTGACGCAAATGGACCAATATTGTTTTCAGGCTAACGTGGAAAGCTGCTGCTAATTCAGCCGTAGATTGTGTATCATCAGCTTCCACAATCGCCTTTAATTCGTCATTGTCGACCAAAGACTTCGGATGACCGCGAGGTTCATTTTTAAGGTCGAAATTCCCAGAACGGAAGCGAGCAAACCAATAACAAATGGTGCGTTGGTTTGTAGTGTAAGCTCCGTAAACGTCGTAGATGTTGCGTGCCGCTTGGGCCGCGTTGCTGCCAAGACGGTACTCATATTCCTTAATTACACGAATTTTTAACGTATCCATGATGACAAAAAAGATTGAAACGCGATGAAAATGTAACACTAATCAATAAACAAATGACTACTTCTGGAAAAAGAATTCCATGTGCTTAAAATACAATTAATTTGAAATTAGAATTCTTAGCCAAACAAAAATGATTTTGATTTTAAATGGCCAGTACTGCAGAACGGCAATTTCATAGGTAAAGACCTATTATTTCCCGTAAAGAATCCATTTTTGTGTGATAAGCATCATTGCTCATTCTGCATGAATATCTATTTAACACTTATACATGTGTATACGTCAGGTTTTTTGTTGGTACAATATATTCTTTATGTGAATTTAATAATTATTTTATGAATTTTATAATAAATGATTTTGAAATTTGAATAAAGTTCTATTTGATTTCATGCTCAATTGGTCCCTGCTCTTTGCCTTTGTCGGCGTACTTATACCTCGTTGACATTTTGTATAGCAAATCTTCATTCCGCGGCTCCTTTGATGAACATCACCGCATTATTTAATTTTTGATACACGGCTCATGCGTTCTATAAATAATTCGGAGTCGCGTAATTAGCCCATTTTTTAGGTCCGGCAATTTTAAATTCATCTCATCTCGCCAATATAAATAGACGGCGATTTTGTAGTATAATAATATTTATACACACATCAAAAAAGTCTAAGCAACATGCGTGATATTACAAATTTTACCACTTATATTAATTAATTTCTAAGTATTTACTCTAACAAAGTGCGTAGGTAAGTAAACTTTTTTGTTATTGATGACATACTGGCTGGTAGTAAAAAAAAATGATTTTGTTTTGTTTTTTCATAAAATTCAAATAACTGCGAATTTGTTTGAATTTAAGTGCGTTTTAATTGCTACGTTTAGTCTTGATTTTATAATTATACCAATCATTTAAATAAAGTTAGCGATAAAATTGAATTGTTAGATATTCTTTACGTCATGAAGCGAAGTCATTTGATGGCAGATGAAATGCAAAGAGCTGTAGGGATGTAGCAAGCGGGAAGTAATCAATCTCAGGTATCTCGACATTTTGGCATTCATAGAAATGTTATTTGTCGTCTTTGGCAGCGCTACAATAATACAGGAGAATCCACTGAACAGCATCCAGGCCGTAAAAGGAGTACAACCACTCGGCAAGACCAGTACATACAACTGACTGCAAGACGCCAGCCGATGTTAACCGCTTGAGAGATAAGTTTGAGGCTACAAATTTCAAGTGTTGTTGATGAAAGTCCTCAAACTGTGCGAAATCGACTGCATGAGTACGGCATACGAGCTCGACGCCCAATCAGGTGCCCACCGATACGTCACGGGAATCGCGCTCGTCGATATGAATGGTGTAGAGAATGCATAAAATGGACCCAGGTACAATGGGATAAAATTATGTTTTCCGATGAGTCGCGATTCGGGTTTAAGCCTGATACACGAAGGGTGCGAGTGTATCGTCGGCCCGGAAATACCGAAAGGCTTAGGTGCGTTCACGAAGTTCATCCATACAGCGGCTCAACAGTTATGTTATGGGCGGGTATTATGAAGAACAGGCGAACTGAGCTTGTTTTTGTAAATGGAAACATGAATGCTGAAAATTACATTGACGATATTCTCAGACCTTATGTCTACCCATTTGCACAAACCTTTGGCTCCGATTTTAGGTTAATACTTGTGAATACTTTGCAACGGAGAACATCCGGGTATTGCCCTGGCCTGCACAATCGCCAGATTTCAACCCCATTGAGCACGCATGGGACATGCTCCAGAGATGTGTTTTGAAGGACTTGGACGAAGCGACAACAACCCAACAGCTGAAGGATTTTCTACAATTCCATTGGGAGCGAATACCGCAAGATGACATAAACAGTCTCATTAATTCAATGAATAATCGTTGCCAACAAGTTCTGAATAACAGACGAGACCATACTTTGTATTAAATTGTTCTATTCTTTCACAATAAATACATTTTCTTTAGAAATTTCATTTTGTAAAAAAAAGTTTAGTTTCTTATGTATCTTAGTTTCTACAGTATATTCTAATATTGTTCATTTCTGTTATTAAAAGAACTTATAAAAAATAAAAACAACAGCTGTTATTTTTACATCATAGAACCCTAAAGATATTATTTTAATAATAAAATACGTTATAATGTCAAGAACAATCCTAAAATTTAAATTAGTACATGTTGCTTAGACTTTTTTGATGAGTGTATTTTAAATGGATTTGTTTATCATAGAGTGTATAATACAAATATATATTTTTTTTTTTTTTTATCGCTGCACGACAAAGTGACTGTGCTATGCCTGGTGGTAAGCATAGTACTTTTTTAATGATACGGCGACCACCGAGAGACCGATCATCCATCACTGGTCGCCGCCGTCATGCCGGCCTGTGTAAATGTCTCTTCACGTTACGCTTGAAGGACCCCATGTCATAGGAAGGAGGGAACACACTGGCCGGGAGATTGTTCCACAGTTTCACGGTACGGCAAAGATATGACGATGCGAACTTTTTAGTTCGTGCCCAGATAGGATTCACTGTAAAACTGTGGCTCCGAAGACCAGCGCGCGTGGTACGGTTATGAAAAGGAGAGGAAGGGATCAGATTGAATAGCTCATCAGAACACTCACCATGATACAGACGGTAGAACACACTCAGTGAGGCTATGTCCCTGCGCAACTGAAGCGGCTCTATATCCACTGTTACATCTGCATCATTCACAATGCGGATAGCCCGTCTCTGCAACCTGTCCAGGGTATCCAAAAGGTATTTTGCGGAACCGTCCCAAAGGTGCGAACAGTATTCCACGCAAGGCCGAACTTGTGCCTTGTAAAGGAGATATAGCTGTTCAGGCATGAAAAACCGTCGCACCTTGTTCAGGATTCCGAGTCTCCGAGATGCAGTGGAGATCACGCTTACAATGTAATCCCTAGGATTGAGGTCGCTGCGAATATCTATGCCTAAAATATTGAGGCTATCTCGCATTGCGAGCGAGACGTTCTGAAGAGTTGGAATGGGGGTAAATGGGGATTTTTTGCAGGAAAACGCGCACACCTGTGTTTTGTTGGCATTAAATTGAACCAAATTACTTGCTCCCCATTTTGAAATGCGAAGCAAGGACCGGTCAAGCTCAGCCACAAGTTCTTGCCGTCTCTGTTCTGTTTCTCCCCGTCCGCTAGAAGGCTTGCTGTAATAGGACTCATGGATGGTGCTATCATCTGCATAGCAATGAATATGGCCCAGAGGCAACATATCATTGATATGCAGAAGAAACAGAGTAGGTGATAGTACAGAGCCTTGAGGAACTCCAGCATTTATTGACATGAGCTGCGAATCACATCCATCAACAAGGACACGAATTCTGCGCTCATGTAGAAAGCTAGAGAGCCATTTACATAGATTGTCGGGGAGTCCGTATGCCGGAAGCTTTGAAAGAAGACCACGGTGCCAGACCCTATCAAATGCCTTGGCAATATCGAGACTGACTGCCAGGGCCTCACCGTGCCTATCAATTGCCTCCCCCCAGCGGTGCAGTACGTAAGCTAGAAGATCACCCGTTGATCGGTTTTGGCGAAAGCCATATTGCCGATCGTTAATAAGCGAGTGATCCTCCAGATAACGGACAAGCTGGGTGTTAATAATGCGTTCCATGATCTTGCACAACACTGAGGTTACGGCAATTGGACGGTAGTTGTTAGGGTCCGACCGATCCCCCTTCTTGGGAATCGGTTGAACGTTGGCCTCTTTCCAAGCCCGGGGCACGACACCAGAGACGTAAGACAGGCGGTATAAGCGCGTAAGTATTGGAGTCAACTCGGCTGCACATTTTTTTATAACAACCACTGGGATACCATCCGGGCCACTAGCTTTCCGGACATCGAGTGATCGAAGTTCTTTTAGTACGTCACGTTGCCTAAATCGTAATTCCGGCATGGTGAAACCGCAGCAAGGAATAGTTGGCGGTTGAACGTTTCGATCATCGAGCCAGGAATTCGCCGCAAAGAGATTGCCTAATAGTGTCGCTTTCTCCTGCGGCTCGTAGGCTAAATTCCCATTAGGGTACCTCAGTGGCGGGAATGTTGGACGACAAAAATTGGCTTGCACAGCTTTGGCCAGACTCCAGTAGACTCGACTGTTAGTTGGATGAGTTACGAGTTCATGACCTAAGCGTGCAATGCGCTGGGAATCCGCTCTAGAATAGGCCCTCTTGCAAGCTTTGGTAGCAGAGTTATATGCTGATTTGAGGGTGCTGAGATTAGGATCCTTGTTAGCGCGACCCTTGATCCAATCACGATACGTGGCTTGCTTTTTACTAACAGCATCAGCACACTCGCGATTGTACCAAGGGCGTCCTTTGCGATTACCGACGATCTCGGAGGAAGGAATATAATACTCCATAGCCAATCCGATCTCGTCAGCAATCGCATCGGCAATCGCTGAAGGATCTTTCCCGTCAAAACAGCGTCGCTGCCAAGGAATGGAAGCAAGATAATCTCGCATTCCGTCCCAATCGGCTGACGAGTAGTGCCAGACTTTGCGCTTAATTCTTACACTGGGTAGAGGAGGAGCGCGTGGCACAGACGATACGATAAGACAGTGATCCGATGTGCCCAAAGGGGCATCGACTGATATATCATACCCAGTTGGATGGCTCGTCAACAGAAGGTCTAGCAAAGAGGGCGCATGACCTGTGATATCAGGTATCCGGGTGTGCTGGATTACTAGTTGAGTCAGGTCATGTGTTAAAGCGAATGCATGCGCAGATCGTCCAGCATGGTCCGTCTTAGAGGAACCCAGCCACATTTCGTGGTGTGCATTAAAGTCCCCTAAGACCACCAATTCCGCAGTAGGGAACTGCTCCTGTGCGTCATCTACTGCCTGACTCATGTATTCAAACAGCCGAGTTGTCTCATCATCCCCATTATGGGATCTATAGAGGCACACGTAGATACGACTTTGTGCGCCCAAGTCCACGTGTAACCAAAGGACAGAAAAGGAAGGATCCTCCATGCAGCGCAAACGACGACAGCACACCTCCGACCGTACATATACACAGACTCCGGCTTTGGCTTGAAAGTTCTCCTCAAGCTGGTAGCCGGGATAGTGTAAATAAGATGTATCGGCTGGACGGCGTATCTGTGTTTCGGTCAGGAAGAGCATGTTCGGCTGAACCGTCTCGAGGTGTTGATGAACGGCATTTAAGTTAGAATGAAGTCCACGGATGTTAATGAACTCCATCGAAAAAGCGGCGTAGGGGTTGTGCACCGCTGTTGAACCTATACTTATTGTTTGCACTGTCATGTTTTTTTAAGAGAAGGAAACGTGAAGAGCGGACAACCTTCATCTAAGCCCAGATGTATTCAACGTAGTTCACCGACTCACCTCAACTCCTGCAAGAATTGCACTGACCCGGCGGACGGAAGGGCCCCCGTACCCCCCCGGAATAGGTCGCCGGGACCCCTAATCCGGTCACCAACCGGCACGACGAACCTACCCAAGATTATGCGCGGCATGGTGGGGCAGCCTTTCATGGTGGTTATCCACGATTGGGCCCCTGTACTGTACCGCGGGCGGCCAGCGGAACAACCGTTTCTACAGGTCTCCCTGGCCGCCGGGTCAATGAAGCTCTTTTAGGCGGTGCATCGTTGGAGAATCACGTTGGTACCTGTGCAATGACGAAAGTCACCCGGTACTAGATATGTATTGGCTGATCCCGAAACGCGACGCGCAGAAGCGAGTCACTATGACGGGCTTTTTCGCCATGTACATGGTGGTTGCGACCTAGTCGGGCTGCAAAACCCTACCACCCCGCACACAATACAAGATTAACGCAATTTTAGTTCAATATTATATTCAAGGATGTATGGTTTATCTAATATATATACTTAAACTATAATATACACTAGCTGATATCCTTTTGCGTCTTTAGGCAATAAAAGGTGGCAAAGGATTAATCGAATGCGAAATAATTTAGTTCATTAATTTCAACTAAACTTTAATTTGCAAATTATCATTTAATTTATTGTAATATGTAGATAGACTAGTTGTATATAGATTGACTAAATTATTTAACTTTTTTTTTCTGTAATAATACCCATAATGTCTAGCCATCGTTTCTAAATGATCGAAAACTTCATTACAATTTATCGACTTTTCTCTGTATTTTACGAATGTAATATATATGTGTTATACATATATTACCTTGCTATAAAGATCAAAAGTTTTAAGACAACACACAGATAGACACAAATAACAACTTTTGTAATACATATTTATTTATATTTACTACAAGCGAAACCACCAGATGTTGTCCTGCCCTGAAGATAAAAAGAAATGAAATCAGATCGCAGCGCCACCTACCGGCTTTAATGTGAATGTAAACCATTACTGAAGCCGGCCAACCTTTTTTCTTGAATTGACTACGCTATTACCCTAACATGGTCTTAACAGCTTTACCGGACTACTAAGGCGAGCGCTTAGGGCACTCAGCCGATTTTATTCGACAACTAGCTCAAGGGTGCACGGCACACTTCAGCTTGGGCTGGCCTGATACGTGCAATTCGCGACCTATCTGAGCTGACCTAAGCTAACTATTCATATTTATATGAGTTGTTGGAACTTATATGTGTACCAAGCATATATACCTCAACAACTCTTATACATATTTCGTATCGGATAATTTAAGCCGTCCAACCGTTTAGAAAGACTTCAGTCTACAGAAAAGTTATGTATATGAAGATATACAAATATCACAAAATGAAGCAATATTACAAAAAGAAAGCCGCTGGTGAATGTGGCCATATCGGTCTATGTTAGTTCTTGCTAGCGGCATATCAAAGCAAATCATTAATTACACGTCTGCCTTACGTGGCATACAATGTTGATTTATACAATATCTTAAATACATTTACCCAATGCATTAAGTATTCAATACTGACTACAATATTATATGATAATATTGACCTGTCAATGTGTTTTTGAGTTCAGCATCTTGTAAAGAAAAGACATAAATTTCATAATTAAGGCTGACGAGATGATTTTAAATGTTGATAAAATATTTTAAGCCGAATGTCCGCAGATTTTTCCTTTTTTAATTTTTTTTTTATTGAAGAACGACAAAGTGACTGCACTATGCCTGATGGTAAGCATAGTACAATCCAAAAACAGTGGCGACCACCGAGAGACAGATTATCCATCGTCAGTCGCCGCTGTCATGCCAGCCATAATGACGAAAGTCACTGGATAGGTACAGGCTGATCCCGAAACGCGACGCGCAAAAGCGAATCACTATGACGGGCTTTTTCGCCATGTACATGGTGGTTGCGACCCAGTCGGGCTGTAAAACCCTACCACCCCGCTATCGCCATTGCCTCGTTCGTTGATCAGCAGGGTGCACCACGTACAGGTGAGGTTGGCTTGGGTGTCTCAAGTCTTAAGATGTTACTCGACACCCCTTACACCCCTAAAAATAAAAATTATATTACTGACGCAAAACAGATTAGTGTTTTTTAATAATATTTGGAAATATTAATAATACATGACGTTAGGCCTTTTATTCTTCTCGAACTGACAACCCTATTGGACTAGCAAGACCTTAACAACTTTACCGGAGTACTGGTGACGTCAGGCCTATTATGATCACCTTTCAACACCTGATCTGCTGTTCACGTAAAATTTTGATTACTTTTTTTTTATTAACGTGGGGAAATCCCTTATGGATACGCCACCCTCGCGGGGGAGAGGATGGGTTATGTACGACTCGCACAGACTAAAACCCCACGGTGTACCATCCGACCGTATAGTTGGGGCGGCAAGGGATCGAACTACGCTATTTCCCTTGGATAGCCGCCCCAACGGTCCGCCCGACGAAAGGTGACCGCCGGGCTCCCTCTTAATAGGGAGACAGACTAGGCACACACCAGTTGTCTCCCCTCGTCTGCTGAACCCGTGTAATGAGGAGATGTCTTTGTGCAATGAGAGGAGATTAATGTCTTGTATAATAATAAAGTCCACGAGATTTTGCTCAGAAGCATATAATTTTAAGATTTCAATAAGATATAGTCAAATTAGTAATGTTTCGTAAAATATTTACATAGATCGTTTTATGCATACGAAGCCAGGACGAATCGCTAGTGATATATAAGGACAATTGTTAAATACACAGTTATCATATATTGCATTGAATTTAAGTTATAATAAATAATCTATTTAATATATAATTAGTACACAATTATTTACATTTTAAATTTTACGATTGTGGACGTTTTTTGTTAAATATCAACGTATTTAATCTCGAAATTCTACATAGATGCATTGTTGAATATTTTTAGTGATCTTAGCACCGCCCTCCCTTATTCTGACTTGCATCGCTGATTGGCTATATTCACTCGATTTTCTTTTATTTGCAGCTACTGTAATCGTCCTATTAGTATGTAAGATCGACATCGTTGAGTTATTACGATCTTATTTTTTGCTACCAAGGTCCATATACAACGTTAAACTCTAAAGAAACGCATTCGAAATGATGTTATCTTATAGGTAAATCGGGAATGTTGTAAAATGTTAATTATATTTTAATTTTGATACTTTTTAATTTTATCATATACTAGTTGTGTCCGCGACTCTGTCCGCGTTTCCACCTAATTTAAGGAAACAGTGACTAATAAAATTAGCTGAATGTATTACTTATCTACTTTTCTTTCGTACTTAAGTCGCGTCGTCATTAAAATTACAATAACTTTTGAGAGTGAACCGATTCTAATGAAACTAAAACTAAATGTTATTCGAGGATATGCTTTATGGTTCTCTTAAACAGATTAAATAATCATTACATAGAGAAGACCTTATGTTTCTAACTAATTAGTGCCCGCTGTATGTTTATTGTCTTAGTATATATAATATCTGCACAAAAAAAAAATCGTAAACAAGAATATACTTTGTTTACAAAATTTCTTTAGTATTTTGCAGTGATGACAAAAATCGTAGTTTCTTAACACTTTAATAATTGTATAGTGAATGAAAATATCGTGTTTTTTTAGATAAACAAGTAGTGTTACTAAAAAAATATGATCGAAATATATCCGAAATACATATATCATTTTATGTATATAGAAGATAGAATATCGAATAAAATATTATCACAAAATGCCAAAAACGACAATAGAATTATTCATGACGGTTTAGTGAAAGTAACAAATTGTGTGCTAATTGAAATGGCTCAGTAACAAATCACTTGATGACCGCAAGAACATCAAATCCATACATCTGCTTCATTTCTCAATATAACCGTTAATAAAGTATTTGAAACACGTTCTTATATAAATCAATTCTTGTGTACACGATGTGAATTATTTATATATTTTATTGTCACTATATACCCTGCATCTTGATCTCTCAGCAGCACTCCGGCTGGCGGATGCCGTGCCTCTTGAAATAATGATCAAGCTACAATTTTGATTCTTGACAAATAACTGGTATATATTGTTGTATTACATAAAAAGGTTTTTACAAGAATTGACGTAGAGATAGTGCTATTGGATTTGTTTTCATCACGAAAAGTTTTTAGAGTAACTTAGACAATTCTTGTAAGTGCGTTCGTTGACTTTAAAGTTATTAAGTAGCTTGAAACTATAAAAAAACATCTTAATAATCTACATATATAGTTAAGTAAATCTATATGCATATTTATTTTTTAATTCATATTTTATTTATTACGTACTGCACCGCGACTTGTGCTGGGTTTCAGCCGAAAATCAGCGCTCTTATCATACTAGAATATACTGAGCTGAACATCCTTTCATATGCTGCGATCTAGAGATTTCTATCCACTTTGTATCGTATAATTTTGAATAAACACTTTTCTCTCCTTTTTAACACATAATAAATCTAAAGATCTGTCTGTATATTACATCGTTTTCCAAAGTTTATACATATTAAACAATGCACCCTTGAGCTAGTTGTCCAAATAAAATCAGCTGCCCAAATAAAATCGGCTGAGTGCCTTAAGCGCTCGCCTTAGTAGTTCGGTGAAGCTGTTAAGACCTTGCTAGGTCTATAGCGTAGTCAGTTCGAAAAAAAAACATATTAAACAATCCTCCGACGCTCTCACTGACCGAACAAAACGCAACAATGCAAGCAATGTTACTTTACGTCGGCGTTTCTGTGGATCGGGTGGTATTGCCCCGGACGAACTGACCCATTCATGTTGAAACCAGTAATAGTTTCAGCGTGGCTCTTTCATCTACAATATTTTTTATCCGTTTTTTTAGATTAGTTCAAAAATACCTTGACTAAAATACATTGATTATGTATATGGAAAACATATTCCAAAATTAAAAGGCTAATGAGCTAAACATTATTAATACTTTTATGAATCATTATAATATTAAATGAAAAATAATTAACTTCAAGGTATTTTAGGTGCAAATTTTTATGACCGCGAGAAGTGTAGTCATTGTAAATTAATAAATTACATAATTAATCATATAGTCTGGTAGTAAGTTCGAAAAACGTGACACAATATAGTAAAAAAAGTTCGTATATTGCAATTATATGTTACATTTATTTTTTGCGGAATTATTAGTATGAACTGTGTTGCCTTACTTAACAATTCATAAATCGTTGATACATCATACGCACATGGAGTGATGTGACAGTATCTACGAGCTAATTAGTAAGTCCATTTAGTTGATAAATTGCGAATATGTAGTTTGTAACGTGGATTGATGTATAGAGTGCTAAGAATTGAGTAATACAGTAGTATAAAACTAAATATAATTTTTCCATTATTTTTTTATGCTTTTTAAGTTTTATCGTTTAACCACAATCTAATGCATGATAGCACTAATATAAATACTACTAAACATTTTGTGTATACCTACTGTTTTCACTGTTATTCCAATTTACTGTGTCTAAAATGTTATTTATTATCTATACTATATCACTATATAACATAATGTTAATATAATAAATTTTATTACTAGCCTCTTCCCGCGACTTCCTTCGCGTTCTCAAAAGGAAAAACATCTCGATTTTGAAACATTTCATCTGTGCTCCGCTCCTATTGGTCTTAACGTGATGATATATAGCCTATGACCATTCTCGACGAATGAGCTATATAACACTGAAAGAATTATCCAAATCGGACCAGTAGTTCCTGAGATTACCCCCTACAACGTCACAACATCACAACGTCACAAACTTTACCTCTTTATAATATCAATTAGTATTAGTATAGATAAAGAGGTAAAGTTTATGAGATTGTAGGGAGTAATCGCAGGAACTACTGGTCTGATTTGAACAATTATTTCAATGTTATGTAGTTCATTTAACGAGGTATGCTATAGGCTATATATAATCACGCTAAGATCAGAGCAGAGCACCAGTGAATAATGTTTCAAAATCGTTTTTTTCCTCTCCAGAGCTTCCGCTGCGTATTGGTATTAGCCCAAAGTATTATTCCACGCAGACAAAGTCGCATGCAGAGGCTAGTTATTCAATAAATCCTAAAGTAAGTCAAACTTTAAAGAAGATGTAAAAAATAGCATTATAGAGGTTTCGACTTATAAAGAGTATGGATTCAGAAAAGTTTTTAGTAAGCAAACTTTCACGTAATAAAAGTATAAATTCTTTCCTACCTAACTTTCAGTTACAAAAGTGAAATAAATAAAATGGCGCGTCGCCTCTCGACACCATTCAGTTAATAATATACGGTCATATTTTATCATATTATCGACATAAAAAAATTGTTATTTAGGTCTTCATTCTTACTTTACGATAATTAATTAAACAGCTCATTTCAAATATACGTGCGTCTTTTCAAGACTTTCCTTTTAAATAGATATCGCGGACAGATGGCGACGTGCACGAATCCTCCACAAGGGCCGACAAGTATTTTAATTAATCCACACTACAGGCTCATAAATTTTCAGTACATTTTGCCGATTAAAACTTTCTGGGGTCTTGCCACTTATCGACGAATTTTCTTCGGAACGTTGTTACACTGGCGTTCATGGAAATAGGACATACCAGTATTATTTAATTTACTGTAACTTGTCATCGGTATGCAAATTAAAAAATAATAACGCAATACTATACTCACAAATTTAATTTATATACTTTTTAGAACTTGTCTCTTTTATTTTAAATTATTACTGAATTTATTTAAATCTTTTGAATTATTATCTTAGTCTGAGAAACTGTCTGCTATATGAGAGACTATTAAATTGAGATAAAGAAGGTAGATTTTTAATTGACACTGTACTATATTTAATTATCGAGATATTTATTCCATTCTTACGTGTTACATAATCCGACGTCAGTTAAAAAAAAAACAAAGAACTGGAGTTTTAGTTAATTTGGAACTCTCATATAAGATTTAATATTTTTAACACATTTACGTTTTTTATCAAGTACTTACTGTGTATGAGCTTATTCATCATGAGTCTGCTTGTTGTAGGCCACCTTTTGCAGCATAATAACATGCATTGGGTTATTCACCGAGCACTTAACAACGGCAGATCTATCAAAATGGTCTAATGTTGCAAAGTATTGGACAGAATGAACTGTATAGGAGCTATATAACTAGCTACTTCAAGTTTATTCCATTTACCGGTTGTACAGTCAAATAAATTTGGTTACATAATCCATTTGATAAAATGTATAATTATTATGTAGATATTGTATTACCTAAAATGCTACCTCATCAGTTTTGCTCTTGATATGTCATTAAAAGAATAGGGGTACAAAGATATTGATGTATTCGTCTGTTTAAAAACCCTAAAAATAATAATAAAACTGGGTCGTGAGAACCCACTGTATATACTCGTACTATAGATAAATACATTGCAGGGCGCTTGTTAAAATCTACATAGAAAATAAAGATACCTTTTCTACTTCTTCACGCACAAAAATATGACAATTATACCAACATTTTGAGCATACTGCCAAACAAACTGCTTTGATATGTCAGTGTCAAGATAATCTTATACGTCTTACAAATATATGTATCATTTATTAAGATCCTTATCAACAAATATGTCCTCAAGTACACCGTTAAATCTTTTAGTCTCGCGACAGGAAACGGGCGCGTGCTCGCGACGAGACGCGTCCCACATGCTGAACCCGAAGTGTGCATTATTCAATACAATATTATCAATAAATTAATGCTCGTACAATTGATCGCCACCGTCCATACTAATGGCGACACGCGGCGCATCGCTTTTTGTCACGACGCTTACCATTCAACTCTCCATTGATACTGCCCGTGTAAAAACTGGCCATCGAATGTGTTCGAGTAACTAACATTGCAACTTTTTGATATTCGACAAGGACGTGATCCGTTTTTGTTGTGATCGAGCAAAGGAAATATTTAATTGGTAGTTCAATTGATTGCAACCATGCGTGAATGAAACTGGAATTCTCATTCTTATTTCTTTTGAAATAATTTCTTCTACACGATCTTACCTGCCTTAACCTGTTCACTCACATCCTTGCAGGAATAAAATTGATGTTTTTACTGCACCATTCAGCAAGTAATTCTACTCCAACGCTTTGGTAAAAATCACATAATAATAATATAACTAATGACCAATAAATAATCATAAAACGGCACTGGAATTTTATGAACGCTATTACGAGAAATTCCTAATTAGCAATTTAAATGTTTAGTAAAAAATGACCATGATTTTGTTGTTTATAAAAGTTATTATGCAGTAAATCGAAATGCAGAAGTTACTCAATACCTTTGCATTAGGTGTATTTAAAAAAAAAATCTACAATATTTCTACAAAACGTTATCTGATGTATTTATTTGATTTTTATGAAGTTGCAAAACCTAGTCACTACTTCAGAGTTGTAGCCAGATCGGTTTAAAAAAACCCCTTCAACCATGCTATGGTTTCATCAGTGTTTGCCTTCACCTGAATTTATGGCTCATTCGCGAGGATTTAAACCTACGTCGATCAACATGGTGTCCAAATAAGTCAAAAACTGAGCAATCATCGTTTCTTTTTTTTTGTCTCGAACTGACTACGCTATTGACCTAGCCAGGTCTTAACACCTTCATCGGACTACTTATCATCGCTTCAAAGTTACTACTATGAACTCTTAGTACTTAGGTACTGAATTTATACCGGCTGACCTTAGAACGTGGCACAACTAAACGTGCATTGTATTGCAAATAATAATAATTATTTATTGAATTCAGATAAAACATCAATTTTTTTTGTTAGTAAAAATATACAGCGTGTTTTAGTACTATTGTATTCACAAATTACAATCTACATCCAGACAAAGTCATTAACTTTTGTAGGTGCACACACTTTTTACCAACTTTGTCCACATGTGAATAAGCAAACTATCAGGTCTACTTGATAACATTTTCAAGACATTATCTATACTAATATTTAAAAAGAGGTAAAGTTTATAATTTGTGAGGTTGTAGGGGGTAATCTCAGGAACTTTTAAACCGATTTTGAAAACTATTTTACCAATAGAATGCAACGTTATTTGTAAGTGTCCATAAACTATATATTATCTGAAAAAATGAAAAGACTTTTTTATGGTAGTCGAATTTGCAAAGTCGGAGAAAAAATGGAATGAAAACGTTTCTTACGGACGTTGCCTTGACGATGAAAGATATATGATTGAGTTCTAGACAAAGGATGTAGAGCTTAATAATGCCTACAAAAAAGTCATATACAGCATATGCCTGACTTTTATATTTAAGTCACAATAAGAAGTTTTTTTATAAATATTTACCGCCCAACGAAGTGGGCACTGGTCAGCTTGTTATGATATATGGAACATCGAAGAAAATTAAAAATTTAACACCATATAAATATAATTATCAATAAGTGGACAAAACCGAACCAAATTTATAAACCGTTTTCTGATTTATGACTAACTAAGTTTTGCCCGACCTTTCGCTCACTTTAATTTAGATTTCATCTATTCCTCGGAATTAGTTTTCTTTTCTAAAGGAAAGAATAACCTATAGCCTTTTCTGTACCACTGACCTTGTGTATTCATAACTTCATGATGATCGGTTGAATTCATAAGACGTGAAAATGACAAACAACCTGCGACCTCAATCCTAGGGATTATTACATCGTAAGCGTGATCTCCACTGCATCTCGGAGACTTGGAATCCTGAACAAGGTGCGACAGTTTTTTATGCCTGAACAGCTATATCTCCTTTATAAGGCCCAAGTTCTGCCTTGCGTGGAATACTGTTTGCACCTTTGGGACGGTTCCGCAAAATACCTCTTGGATACCCTGGACAGGTTGCAGAGACAGGCTATCCGCATTGTGAATGATGCAGATGTAACAGTGGATGTAGAGCCGCTTCAGTTGCGCAGGGACATAGCCTCACTGGGTGTGTTCTACCGTCTGTATCACGGCGAGTGCTCCGACGAGTTATTTAACTTAATCCCTTCCTCCCCTTTCCACAACCGAACTACTCGCACTGTCCTTCGTAGCCACAGTTTTACGGTAAATTGTATCCTGGGCACGAACTAAAAAGTTCGCATCGTCATATCTTTGCCGTACCGTGAAACTGTGGAACAATCTTCCGGCTAGTGTGTTCCCTCCTTCTTATGACATGGTGTCCTTCAAGCGTAACGTGAAGAGACACTTACACAGGCCGGCATGACAGCGGCGACCAGTGATGGTTAATCTGTCTCTCGGTGGTTGCCGATGTTTGTGGATTGTACTATGTTTACCATCAGGCATAGCACAGTCACTTTGTCGTGCTGCAATAAAAAAAAAGAAAAAACAAGCAAACTCACATTCGTATTTATAATATTAGTTAGGATACCAATTTATATCTTACATAATAATTTTTTACTTACCTTAAGGAAACGATGATGTGTTGTAATAAGATACAGCAGACCATTTCGACACTTATGTAAGCTGTAAATTACACACGGAAAATAAAGATAAAAGACTGGCCAACAGTAAAATTTTGTTGAAAAATAGGGTGCCAACGGACATTACAACCATCGCCAAACTTTTTAAGCGCTCTGAAAGTCCTCTGCCATGTCTGTCTGTTTGCGATAAACTCAAAAACTACCCAACGGATTTTCTTGCGGTTTCCACCAGTAGACAAAGGAATTCACGAGGAAGGTTTAGGTCTATAATTCATCAAGTTTTTTATATTATAAGGGTGTCCTTGGCCCGCTAGTTATTATATATATAACATCCAGACAACTAAAGGATAAACAAATGAAAATTCTAGATCCCTGTGATAATGTTTTTGACGATATTATGCGCAAGTCCGAAATTACGTCTATATTCAGGGCATCCAAAAAGATTGACGAGGACTGTACACCTCGGGGCGTGTCTCATTAACTATAATTGTTATTACTGAGACCGCGTCCGCGCCATGCTGTTTTATGTCGATTTTGCGATATGTGCTATTCGAGAGATACGTGCGTGCAACCTTCTTTTTTTTTCAATTTTTAACCGACTTCAAAAAAAGGAGGAGGTTATCAATTCGACTGTGTTTTTTTTTTATGTTTGTTACCTCATAACTTTGGACTGGCTGAACCGATTTTGATGATTCTTTTTTTATTTACTCTTTATAGTTCGAGTATTTGCTATTACTTAAACTAAAATAATATATCTATACTAATATTATAAATAGGTAAAGTATGTCAGGTTGTAGGGGGTAATCTCAGAAACTACTAAACCGATTTTGAAAATTATTTTACCAACAGAAAGCCACGTTATTTGTGAGTATCATATGTTATATAATAACCAGAAAGACTTTTTTGTGCGGTCGAACGAAAACGTTTCTTACGAACGCTACTGTTGAAATGAATTAATTGCAACACTGCACTCGATACTGACCATCTATCAACAATTATATTAAATGACATATATTTGAATTATTGACGTTTGATATACATTATATTATTATATACCACAACTGTTTTATCTAAAATATATAAGATTATTGCTCAGTTTGCTTATTCCTTTTAATATTTTTGGGATTACTTTAATTCTTTCATAAAATAATTCTAGAGAAAAGTTGTAGAGCTTGATTATGCCTACAATAAAGTCAACAATAACATATGTCTAACTTTTATATTTGTCACAAAAAGTAGTTTTTTAAAATGTTTCACAACCGACGAAATTTGCACGAGTCAGGTGGTTATTATGAATAGATGCAACACAGTAAGTATACAGTATAAATATACATTTACTCTAGATATTGTTCAGATATAAATTTATGTACATATAAAAATAAGTTGTATATACACACTTTCTAAAAACAATCTAGCTGCTACCCGTGACTTTGTTTGCGTTGCTTATTATTCCAATAATATTTGTGCAACCCTGAAGACATCAACAATAATATTTCCAGAATATCAGATATCATCGTGCAACATTGTCCCCAACCGTAATTAGAACGTCGCGTCGCCTCCGCCGCATTAAGTCGTTGAATCGATTATTAATGGACGATTTTTGACACATAAAATACGACATTGTACATTCTGAGGTTGTCAACTGAGGTGAATAAGGGACAACTCAATATGTCGATGTCCGAGGGAGACAGAGAAAATGAGAAAAAGGGAAACAGGAGTCAGAACGGAGAAATGTAGCCAGGACCTGGCGAACACGCGGTACGATCGATACACGATCGACGCAGTCCGCCCTGTCTTGTTAGAGTCATGCCAAAGGAAGTAGGGCTCTTTGACGGTCCATCTGGTGCAGGTGCAGACCGGGCACGGGTGCCTCCGTTGGTACTTTCCCCGGATGGTACGCAGCGAGCCGACCACCGTGTGCCAGGGGTGCAGTGTTGCCTGAGTGTGCTTCGTGGGAGCATCGGCGCCGTGCTTTGACCGCGGCAGTAGGACGGGATCTCTCGTTGCCGAGCGTGATGAAAGCCATGCTTGGCAGCGAGGATGTGTGGAACATTATGGCCTCCTTCTACGAGGAGGTTGTCTGGCAGAAGGAGGCGGCAGAGTGGGACCGTGAGGAGGGTCTTCTGAGTGACCTCCGCCAACGGAGGACCGGCAGACGCCCCAGCTATAACGGCACACGTAAACCGCGACCATGCGTTCATCCGTGCGAGTCCGACCTAACCCACCTTCTGCTACGACGATGGCATATCCATAAGGTATTTCGCCACGTAAAAAAAAGGATGTGAATATGGATTGGATGAAGGCATCTCTATACACATTTTTTTTAATTGCCCCAATGATATTTTACCTAATATTTAAATGATATCTGTAAGTATTGTGTTTGTCTTTATCTATTTCAGTCGCCTAATCTGGAAGAACTGAATTATATGTATAAAAATTTAATACTATTTATAAAGTAATTTTTACAATTTTGCAGTCAAATTTTTAAATTCTCCATTAATCATCCTACTCGTTCTATCCTAATATTTGTGACAAAATAAACTAACATTTTTAATGAGTCAATAACTGTAAGTTATAAAGTAGACACCTAAACTTTATTTTCACAGACACGTATCTAAAAACATGTATCCTTCTGAATGTGTTTCCAGAATCTCTGAATTATTCAAAAGCAGCGGCTTGTTCATAGATATTTCCTTTTCTGATCTGTGCCGTCTGTTGCGATTGGTCGGTTTAATGAGGTCAGATCAATAGGCGTATTCGTTTCCTCTGCCTGTCAGGTGAAACAGTCAGGCAAAATACATGAGTGTTTTGGTTAACTATTTTACAACACTTTTTGGCGTTCAACCATATAAAGTTCGAAGGATAATGAATATCGTTTGCAACAAGCTGAGTAAAAATTTAAATTATTTATCGTGTAATTGAAGGTCATATTATTAAAGTTGTATTTTTTTTAATTATATTCGTAGAATTTATAGTATGTATAGTGTGATTAAGGTTTTTTAAAATTAAAGGCGTTTTATATTTATAATAGTTACTTGAAACATTTTTAAATAACACAAAGAGACGTTCTTGTTCCTCAAACCTTTCAAAGTAATACATAGCAACTCTATACATATTATTTGCCTATTTATTTCAGTATATAAGTTTGGACTTACATATAAAACCAGGAGTAGGCACATATATTTTCGAAATTTTATGATTGATTTTTTATAAATACATTTGATTTACGTAAGTGCTACAAAAACCTACAATAGTAATTGTTTTTATACTAAACTAACTGTAAACTATCCTGTATTATATTCCATTTCATAATCGATTTCTTTTTCAAATTGCATTAGAATCTATCAAGTGGGATTAAAAATTATTTTAATAATTAAAAATTCAAGTAAACATTTACACACAATTTCGTATTTATATTATACCGACGATACCTTCCTTATTCTTATTGGATAATATATTTTGTACGTGGCTTCAACGCATTAATTTAGAACAACTTTTTTCCAGCATGAAAAGTAACCTATAACATATAATAAAAATCGGTTTAGGAATTAAGGTGTGAAAGCGTACCAAATAAACTCACTTTTGCTTTTATAATATTAGTTAAGATTTAATTATTTATCTGAATAAAGAATAGCCAGTAACACATACGGACAATGTATTCCTATAGTATAAAATCATGCCGTCTTCCCTAATCCTATAGTATATAGAACACATATGGTGGAAAGAGTTTATTTTTTTCTCTTATTTTCGAACTATTAGTTTATATTAGCCTAGTTGTCACATACAGAATAAACATTTGAATTCGTGTGGCTCACATGCTGATATACACACACACGAGTTCTTATATGTATGTATAGCTAGCTTACTTTAGTTTTGGCACCCTTTCGCTTGTTGCTAAACCTTGTACTATCTTTAGTTCTCCGGTAAAGCAGTAGTCCGGTGAAGCTGTTAAGACCTTGTTAGGTCAATAGCGTAGTCAGTTTGAGAAAAAAAACTCCGATAAAGCTGTATATACTCGTTAAGCCAATAACAGAGTCAGTTCGAAAAAAAATTATTTATAAAAATATTTCCTATTTTCAAAATGAGTAATCGCAAATACTAGAGAGTTCCTACAAATTAAATCCTTTTATAGTATCAATATAGATATTTATAATACGTTGCTTATATCTTTAAGTGGGACTAGGCGAGAAAAAAAAGTAAAATCACATAAAATCTACAATACACACACAATTCAAAGCAAAAGCGGAGGACACCAACTTAAAGCCCCAGATAAGTTGGCATCTCCCAATTACCGAGTGCGTAGGGCGGAGATGCTGAACAATGCAATAACAGTGCACAGCGGCTTTTTACTGTACGCCGTAAATGTGCCTACCGCATCTACCAACTGTTTTCATGTCAATTTAATGAGTCGCTGCTGGAAATGTACTTTTGTTCGTGTATTTTAAAGTACTGTGAATCGTTCCATATAGAAGTAGTTGCAATCGAACATGTTTTAATCTAGCTTTTTCCAGTGTCTTTTCCCGTGCAGCATAATAATATTAAAGTTCAAGTAATCATCATTAAAATTAATTTTTAAATTAATACTTAGATATACACTAAAACTTTTAATAAATTCGTTTGTACACTACAGTAATGAACTACGGGCATCTTCTAAAGATAACTTTATAATTTAATGAAAATTTAATGTATGTGCGTAAAAACTTTGAGAAAAACTTTTAGTAAAAGACCGGCGTAATCTAAATACTAGAAACTGTAATAAATTGATCGTCCTATGTTTCAAACTTAGCAAAACCAGTAATCCTGTTTAGGTAATAATGTTAGGTTTTACAATAGAGTCCCAAAGCGTGTTACCGATTTGGCGGACTGTAAATTTAAGCGCCACGTCAAGCGGGTTTTGGTTTCAAAAGACTATTATAGAGTGGATAATATGTGAACGATGGTGATGTCTGGAATTGACTCCTCTCTGTGCATCCACTAAAAACCATTGTATGATGTATTGGAAATATATATGTTAAAAAGATGTACTCGATCGAGTTTCTTGCCGGTTCTTCTCGATGATGGGTTGTTTTCTGAACCGGTGGTAGTTTTGACATCCATAAATGCTTTATTGAGGACCTACACTAAATATTTTTTGATTTGAGTAATTCTTTTTTGCAATCAAAAAAGCACCTGTTTACTGTTTGTTTTATGTTAAATTACCACCGATAATTTTTTCACAGTATATCGAAAGTATCGCATCTTTACTCGCTTATTTATAGGTAATGGAACGTGAGGAAAATGAGGCTTTATTAAATTTTACGATCAAAAGAGGCCTGTTCTCGCTCCAAATGCTGTCAATTACCGCCCTCCTTTGCATCGTAAATCCACCGCGAGCCAGTATCGCCACCTCTGCGAGAACGTTCTCATTACCCTTAATTTCTTAATCTTAGCCTTTAATTGAAATGTTGAGGCCGGCCACGATAATCTACGCACTCCTTAATGTATACAGATTACATCTGTCCGATAATTTAATGTTTTATTTTAACTTATTCTCTGGTGATGAACTGCGATGTATTTCAAAAGTACCGGCATTTTTCCATTCGAATTATTTACTTTTTTATCTATAGGTACATATAATAAGAATGTAATTATCTGTACTTTTTCGATTTTCATAAAAAAAACCGCTGCAGGTGTCTACAATTAAGTAATAGGATACATTACAATCATTTTTAGAAATGTCTGTCTGTTTATCTGTTTGTATGAGCACGCATCACTGCTAAAGTACCGAGTTCACAATAAAACCACAAGATAATCATAAAGCATATCCCCAGGAGTGACTAATTTTTCATTTCATTAAAATCGGTCCACTCTATCAAAAGTTATGGTACTTTGAATGACTACTGTAGTTAAGTACGAGGAGAGAAGAGTAGTAATCTACATAAATATTATAAAGCTGGAGGGTTTGGTTGTTTTGGTTGAACGCGCTAATCTCAGGAACTATTGTTCCGATTTTAAAAAATATTTTGGTGTTAGATAGCTCATTTATCAAAAAAGGTTATAGGTTATATATCATCACGCTAGGACCAATAGGAGCAGAGCACCAAAAAAGAATGTTTCAAAAACGGTTTTGTTTTTCCTCTGAGAGCTTCCGCTGCGTGTTAACCTAAAGTAACTATTCCACGCGAATGAAGTCGAATTTTAAAGTTTTATCGTTTGGACCATAATCTTATCTGATGTTAAATAACGGTGTGGTATAATATGGTAAGCACGCTAAATCTAGAGAAAGGCAGACTATCCAATACAGCTGCCAGAACACACCTTGGTAACAGCTTGGCAACAGATTTTCTACTTCAGAGTTGTAACTGGCCGGATGGACTTAGAAAATGACTATCACCATGCTATGGGTTCATTATGAGATGATTCTTCAATGAATGCTGCAAACTCAGTTGTAAGGATTGAAACTACGTCGATTGACGCGGTGTTAATTTGAACCGATAACTAGTGCTGTTAACGGCTTATTTAAGAAGATTTTTCCCATATCGACTAGGTGTATGTTTGGGTGAATCCCTGGATAGTTTGGAACCACAATTGGAAATGGTAGGTGTCGATGCAATCGTCTTTTATGTTTAATGAGACTTTTCACGTTTAAAAATACAATTGAAACTGGTAGTAACCGATTTGTTGCAGACGAAGTTGCACGGGTCAGCCAGTAACTAGATATATATAAATCTCTACATATATACTCTATGGATAAGCATTTTATGCATTTTTATAGACATTTTACGACGTAGTTATTTTTTAGACTCTCAAGGGTGTCGCCCACGCGAGCGACGTTAGATCACAACTGGCTTTAAAGGATCTAAAGACATACATAGCGTCCTTAAGATTTAAAAGGCAGTAATAAATTCAGATGCGACTTATTGTCGACTGTATTCAACAGTTACTAGAATATGAAATAATACTCGTATGTATTTCCGTTTAATCTTATACTTCGATGCTACCAAACAATTTATGTTTATTTACGGAGCAAATTATTAATGTTATTTATCTATCTATACTATAATAAAACTGTAACAAGTCGAAATCTGTACATTAAATATTTTTTGAAAATTTTAATCAGAGTAGACTATGTTATTGATATAGAAGCCAAAAATAATCTTTTTACAATTTTTGTCTGTCTGTCTGTCCCTATGAACACGCATCACTCTGAAAGTGCTGAACCAATCTTGACGAAACTTGACATAGTGATAACTAATATTACGAGATTACATCTAAGATACTTTTTGTCTCATAAAACGTGATGAGTTCTCCAGGATAAAGGATTAAAATCTAGAATCTAAACCCGTATTATTCGGAAAGTACTGAACCAATTTTAACGAAACTTGACACAGTGATAACTAATATCACAAGGCTACATCCAGGATACTTTTTGTCCAAGGAGTTATCCAGGATAACGGATGAAAGTAAAAAAATTGAAGTTCATGAAATTCTTAATGGATTTTGGTATTTTTTCTTTATGTTGTATATAGAAGACAGATTAGTCATAAATTAATTTATATTTCATCTCTCTATGCTCCTTCAAAAAAAACAAATAACAAAAAAATTTTTGGTTCCGAAAAGTCGCCCCGTCGACCGTCGTCGATATGTATGAAGTCCTGTACACTGACGACTGAGCTACGGTTATATGTAATTTTTATCTGAAAATTTTAACTACATAAGAAACGTCGACAAAGTTGTTAAACAAAACTGTACCTAATATGTAATAGGATTTAGGCTTATCATCCATCTGGGCGTATATAAAATCACTCACGAGTAGTTATTTCGAGAGAGCTGCGAATCATCCCAGTCCGTTAGTGGTATCCGCCGCAAACTATGAACCCGTACCTAACGCTGCGCGTTATAAAAGACGTCCGCGACACATTTTTACCGACATTCCTGATTTAATCACGTCAGCGAACGATCAGTATCAGCCTGACCCTCGAAACAGACCGTGCTCACGCACACGCCCGCGTAACCACAGATCATGCCGCCGTGGTCTGGGGGTTAATTTCGCTCACGCACACCCGATTAGGCCTCCCACGGCAGCGGCTCAAGCCTAGGTTCGATCCCTCGGTAGGGAGTCCTTGAGTGCGTTGCTTGCGCGATACGGTGACACAAAATATACATCACTGCTACAACAATACACGATCACCCCCACACACGTGCACGGCTACACGCTTATACATGAAAGTGGAAGGGTTTACTTTTTTTCCCTTATCGAACTATAAAAACTCTCAGTTTTCCGATAGTAAATATATGGAGGAGTTGTTGTGGCGTGTACGCTTGATACACATATACGTTTCAACAACTCATACATATGTGAATAGTTAGCTAGGATAACTAAGATAGGTCGCGATTTTGCATGCAACAGGCAACAGCCAAGCCGAGGTGTGCACCCTTGAGCTGGTTGCCAAAATAAAATCGGCTGAACGCCTTAAGCGCTCGCCTTAGTAATCTGGTGAAGCTTTTATTTTTCGATCTGACCCAATAAGGTCTTAAAAGCTTCACCGGACTACATGTCTGGTGAGGCTGTTAAGACCTTGCTAGGTCAATAGCGTAGTCAGTTCGAGAAAAAAAAAACAGTAAACGTAGCTAAAAGGGTCCATAGATGGCGCTAAATTGAAATATTTTGAATCTCAATTAGCGTTCTGTCAGTACGTATGTTATATCGATATTTGATAAAATTACTTCTATAAATTTTTACCTATCCTATCCTATCCTATATAGTTTAGAGGATTTTTTACGACACAAAATACATATAAGAGTTGTTGAGGCACGCATGCTTGGTACACATGCATGTTTAGCTCAGATAGATAGCGTTTTTTGCACAAAACAGGTGACGGCCCTAGCCGAGGTGTGCCGTGCACCCTTGAGTTAGTCGCCCAAACATCCCAAATCGGCTAAGTGCCTTCAGCGCTCGCCTCGATAGTTCGATGAAGCTGTAAAGACCTTTCCAAGTAAACAGAGTTTTCATTTCGAAAAAAGAGACTTCTTTAAATATTGTTAAGTCTTGAAGCAGTTGGTTCAGGTTTTTGAATCAACGATTAAAATAATTTGTTTAGGTGTTTGCAATTACCATACTATGATGTACCTATATGCACTAATACTAGCGGGCCCGGTAAACGTTCCGTCTTGATTATAATAAAAATCCTTGAAAAATTATATACTAAAACGTTCCTCATTAATCACTTTATCCACTGGTCAAATCCACATGATAATCCATTCAGTACTTTTTGGGTTTATCGCGAACAGACAAACAGACGTAGTAGGGGGTTTTGTTTTGTACTATGTAATGATGATTATAAAGAGAAGTAAAGTTTAGTTTTCTGGCAATTCTTGGTACTACTGATCCGATTTCGAAAATTCTTTCAACGTTAGATAGATATATTATCCCAAGTTTAAATTTTAGTCGAAAAGGTGGCTTATATGACAAAAGTAAATTAAATTGAACAAGATTATGTTTGGATGCAGATTTCACGAATACTTAACAAATTCTTACAAAACAAATTACTAAATCAAAATGGAAATTTTATGTTTTGTTGTCCGGTAAAGCTGTTAAGGCCTTGCCAGGCCAATAGCGTAGTCAGTTCGACAAAAAAAAAGGAAATTTAATGTAGATAAAGTTTACTATTTACAGTACCTATGTCAAGTGCTGTAATTACAGGGGGTACTGCGAAGACATTTATCAGTAATATATGTAGGTTAGTTTTTATCTTCATTAAACCCGTTAGAGGATGCTGCGAACAGGCTTATTTTAAAAGATTTCTCACATACCAACGGGGTATATGTTAAAGTGAGTCTCTGGATAGTTAGGAGTCACTGCTAAATATCTCTGCAATCGGGTTTTAGGTTTTTTTAAGCTCATTTACATTTAAAAGTACAATTGAAACCGGTAATAACCGATATGGTGCAAACCAAGTTGCACTGGTCAGCTAGTTCATATATAAGTTTCTCCTGTACGTGTGTATGTTACTGAACTCCTCCTAAACGGCTGGACCAATTTTGATGAAATTTTGTGTGTGTGTTCCAGTGGATCCGATAATGATTTATTGATATATGAATTTAACTAGGTAGGTGGCGCTGTGGTTGCATTTTAGAAGTTTTTTTTATTATCTTAAGACAACACAACGTCCTCCCGGCCAGCTATTAGAAATTATATGAATAATCAATGTAATACATAAGAAAAAGTTTATGTTTATTTACGTACCAAATTATTCATATTATTTATATATATTATACGGATTACAGTTATTTGGCGGTGATTAAATTCCAATTTTATTTGAATTATCGTCGTAATACGAATTAATATTATTTCAAATAAAGGATTTCATTTCAGTAATAATAATAATTAGGACATAGATCCTCAACGTCGTTATCTGTTTCAAATCTGAACAAGTTTTCCAAAGCAAATAACAATTACAGATTTAACAGGAAACTTTTTTTTTCGAAATGACTACGCTATTGACCCAGCAAGGTCCAAGGTCAAGGGTGCACGGCACACCTCGGCTTGGCTATTGCCTGTTGCATGCAAAATCGCGACCTATCTTAGCTAACCTAGCTAACTAGCTAACATATGTATGAGTTATTGAAACATATATGTGTACCAAGCATACACGCCTCATCAACTCCTCCATATATTTACTATCGGAAAATTGAGTTTTTCAGTTCGATAAGGGAAAAAAAAGTAAACTCTTCCACTTTCATGTGTAAGCGTGTAGGCGTGCACGTGTGTGGGGGTGATCGTGTAGTGTTGTAGCGGTGATGTATATTTGTGTGTCACCGTATCGCGCAAGCAACGCACTCAAGGGCTCCCTACCGAGGTATCGAACCTAGGCTTGAGCCGCTGCCGTGGGAGGCCTAATCGTGTGTGCGGGAGCGAAATTAACCCTCAGACCACGGCGGCGGGTTCTGTGGTTACACGGCCGTGGGCGTGAACACGCTCTGTTTCGAGGGACAGGCTGGTACAGATTTAACAGGAAACAAATAACATGTGTGAGGAGTGAACATACGATCTCTTGTCACAAGTCCACGTGTTCTGCCTTAATCTTTTATGAAGAGATTATTTTTGATTGGAATAATATATCTTTCATTGAAGAAATACCTCCTTGGACTTTATCATCTCGCGACTTCGTTTTCGGATTTACTATGGACTGTCTCTCATCCGTAAATCGAGATCTTGTTGGTACTAATTAATTTCTATAACCCTCTGCCTTTGCAACATTTTATGAATACTGTTTAAACATTATTGAAAAGTGTAATCAATAATAAGTAGCCTCATACTTCGCTTCGAAAAGTTTGTTTAAAATCGGTACGACCGACAGATATTTATTTCATTTTTATTTATATGTAATAGGATGAATATTTGTAAAAAGGCTTTGTATATACATAGTATTTGCACATTCCTGATCATTTTTGGGACATAAAAAATCACAAAGGATTATTCGAATCCAAAAAATAAGTGGTCTACGAAAAAGACCAAATCAAACGGTCATAGTCTAGTTGATACGTTTAGAAGTTTTGACGTGATTGGGCTTTAAAGGAACTATATTTTAGTAATATAACAACAATAGAATATTACTAAATCGGGTAATGGAAAATGGTCATAGCTCTGTTGTAAATGTTACGGCTATGATTTGTGCCGGCCACGAGACTCGGCCCTCCCATTGTTCCATTGCTAATTGAATCGATGCCACTGTTCGATTGTGCGTAAGGTGGCATTGTAGAGATTAACTTAAGTTTAACTACGGACGGTTTAGTTTGTATTAATATGTCTTATAATTAACGATAGCATTATTACACTAGTGGCTAATAAATATCGTTTTCAGTGAAACAATTTTATTCTTACCGACAAAGGATAACTGTAACCAACTCGGCCTTACAAAGAAAACATTCTATACAGTACTGTGTACTTGCATATTATTGTATATTATTCTGTAGTCCGGTGAAGCTGTTAAGACCTTGCTGGGTCAATAGCGTAGTCATTTCGATAAAAAGAAAAAGTATATTATTCTGTGACAATTGTAAAAACAAGTTAAATGAACGGGTGCATATACGATAGTATATTAAAGTGTGCACATGCATATAATATGACATGAACATACCATACGTAGGCCATTTCTACAATATATTATATTTCTCTTTCAGATATATTCCTTCAGATTTATTTATTTTCTCACTATCGCTATCCGCCTTGATGGATAGGAAATAACTGTCATAGATCATGTCATAATCCTCATTACTTATTTATGTATTTATAAAAACAAGGGATCGAATTTTCGAGAACGCAAGTAAAATTTGAATCAATATCACCGAATACTGATAAAGTTTAAGGGAAGGAATAAGTCTTTAGTCACACAATTATAAGATGTCTATATATTCCGCGCATTAATAAATTACAGCGTTTTTTTATTATTACTATGGAACTTTCGTGATATTTTTAAATAATTCTAAATTGTTCCAGATATTTCGATAGTGTTCAGAAATAGTGTAGCTTCTTTATTCATATTTAAAATGAAGCTGTGAGTATCACACCAAAAAATTCCCCTGAACACATTTCAGTGTGTATAAGATAATGAAATACACCTAAAGATTATAGATCTAGTATGTCAATTTCAACAATATTAATTTCAATAATACATATATAGTTTGATTTTATACTGTAATTAGCTCAATTCATGAAGTGACGTAATTATATAAAAAAGCCAAGTTTAATAAATTAACTTATCGTCAATTTAAATTAAAGTTAATTTGTATTGTAAACCCATCGCCATCGTTACGAATCGTTAGTGCTAACTTGGTAGATACAAATCAAATCTGTCACGGCGCTCGCGCACACCGGCTTTTGTTTTATCTACTTCAAGTCATTTTCATAGATCAATATTACTGTGACGATCATAAGAACATAATAGAATCTTTTTACGTTTGTTCGATAGAAAGAATAATGGTGTCGTGTGGTAGCGTTTATTGCCACTATTAAAATTAACGTAGAATTGAGTCTCACATAAAAAAAACTTGGGTGAAAAAACTTGGCGAATGGTTACAGTGTTTCTTAAAATCTTTTGACTGGTTTCGTGGTGTATTCTGGCAGCAACACTTAAAAACCAGTGAAACTGGGCATGTTTTCCCATCTTTGACCACAACATAAGTTAACATTGCATTGCATTGAGGGATGGGGGGGAAGGAAGAGAGATAGGGAAGGTGAGGTGGAAATTACACTATTATAGCTATGCGAGCTCAGTGCCGCAAGAGAAATTACGCACAGTCGTTTGCTCATGCCGTCGTCGCGTCCTCGCCACGCTAAATATCAGGTTTATAGATGTTTCAGATCAAAAAACCAATCTCACGATGGCCATCCATACAAATAGCGACCGCGCCCGAGGTTGCTTAACTTCGGTGATGGGGCTAGAACCGGTGTATTCAACTCTCTACTGAACATTATATTCACTCCTACCGATGTTCTGTATAGGGATAGATCAAATCTAAACTAACGCAAGCGGATCTCCGAGTAAAGATAACAAAAATATGTTCATGGAAACAAAAACACGATCACCACATATTCTTTACTAATATTATCATGAATTCCAGTAATTACTTGTAAATGAGCAATCCGTAATAAGTATTATATATTGTAGTCCGGTGAAGCTGTTAAGGCCTTGCTAAGTCAATAGCGTAGTCAGTTCGAGAAAAAAATATATTACATATCAAACAACCATTATTACCTTTAGAAAACGCTCCAAATCATTACCCAGTTTAATTATAGTTTATTTGTCCTATATCTCATTATAAAGAAACCACACGTTCATAAACTTAGTAACATAATTTCGACTAGTAATTACTTGAATAATTATTGGTTTGTACTCGTTGATGCCTACGACTAAATAAGTATTAATCCATAATTTGCGTGAATACAGCTTCGATTGCTCTATTCATGGTACTCGGGTCATTCATTATTACATCTGTTTGTTATTACCTTTCAGTTACGTGAGGTTTAATTTAAGACGCATTTGGTTCTGGATTGGAGCTAATTCTCTTATTAAATCAAATGTTTCGTTTAAAGCTAATAAATGACCGAAGCAATTTCACTTAAACTGAAATTTCTTATGAGAGCGCTTTGGCAGTTCTGATCCACAACATTTTTGTGTGACGAATGGGGTAAACACTGTGTCGGGTATATAAAAAGAGTGTCTCGCTTGCCTTCGGATATTGGAGAACTTTGAGACATATGCTCTCCTCGCGTTATTTTTGAAAATTTTACTTCTACCGGAGTGTAAACTACATTTTTTTATAACGAAATCCGGATTATGGCCTGTTAGTTTCTTAATAATCCATATTTATCTCGTAGAAGGGACTACGAAAATCAGTTAATATTTTTTTCCTTCCTATGTACAAATTTGTATAAAACCACTAGGCGCCCACTAGTTCTAATAAGTAGTACAAATAGCCAGACAAAAAAATATAATAACGTAATCAGAATCCTTTGGATCGAATATCCTAACTTATAAATACAAAAGTGAGTTTACATATTAGTTACAGTTTCACACCTTTCATTTCAAATTATCAATGTATTAAAGTAGTGAAAAATGTTTGTCCAATGAAACAAGTTTGGTTAACCCTTATATCATGAGGAACGTACTGCGGTCGCGTTACCCAGAATCTATTTAATTTCTCAGCACGCTCATAGTTATTCTGATGAGCATGAAATTTAAAATAATTGAAGATAAAGTGTAATCGGATGGGCCAAATATAAGGACAGGGCGCGGCGGGCCGCAGGTTGCATCTTTGCAGAGCATCTTTCGTCTCGAAAAATTGTACTGTATCTAAGGAATCCCTTCTATTCCTTCCAAGATCTATGATATCGACGGGAAAAAGAGAAAATGTCGTAACTTGCATTTTGGACTAATTACATTTTACCTTATTCTTGTATAAAAAATACCGCTTCGAATGTTCTGGGTCTCGCTTTCCTACGATTCAATTTTTTACCGACACGACCTTCGTTTTCAGTCTAGTTTAAGTGCTACACATAATTTTTTTGAAATTGATGTTTTGAAACAGTTTTTTGGCTCTGATGTAAAAATGGGTTTTTTCAAATTACGACAATTCTGCTTTCTTCCGTCCATATGTTAGTAAAGCCGCAAAAAAATAGTTAAAATATATTTTTTTAAGTTCAATAAATATTCGTAAATCGATATCGAAGGCATCGGAGCGCCATTTGATCCTCTCACAGGAAATAAAATTAAAAGTGTTAACCGATTTACGCGTAGCGCGCAAGAGCAGATATTATGTTCTGTTGATAAAAATCGACATCTGAAACGCGGCATTCAATTAACAAGATAGTAATCAAAGATTAAATTTGCGTGAATTAGAGTGGTGTTTAAATGCCGAGATGATATCGAATGTACAGTCTCGCTGTGCAATGTACGAGCGCAGTTGGGAACTAAACCCTTTATTATACGAATTTTTTCAACACGAATATAATATGCTTTTAGTTGCAACGGTTTATAATTCTAAGCCCACATTCTTACAAATCGTTCAAAGAAAATATTAAAAGTATCTTTTGTCTAGATCCTTCAGGGGTTTAGTGGAGACTCAAAGGGACACGTTGGAGTGACAAAAATTGCGGGTTCACAATTCGTAAGCAGGGATCCACAAAGATTATCTGCTTCCTACAGTGAAGAACTGAAATGTTGGCTTATCTTCACCTATTAAGTTGTGACCTCATATTATTCAGCGCGTAAAAGCCGCCTAACAATTCTAGCTTTGTATAAGTAATTTTATTGAATTTGTCAAAAAATTAAACAAAATTAAAAAAAAGAGACATTTGTTTCTTTATGACTGAATTTGATGAGTTTTTTCTTTGGTATGTTATATGTAATTCTGTTTGATATTTGATTGAAGAATGCGTTACTTTGCGGAAATCCATCATTGAATACTAAGATAGATGCTACTTTGCACTTCCGCCTGGAATTGATTGACCACTACTACGTCTAACTACAACAAAAAGAAAATCAATTATTAATAAAAATATATTTTGTATATATTAATTATATTTTGTATAATTAATATAAATATAATAATTATCATTAAATTAATTAAAATATGTTGCAGATTGACGCGTAATCTCGACAATCGATTACACGTATTTGATACGCTTGTAGATGGCGTTTGTGGCTTATCGTTAAAATCATCGTCTTTATCACTTTCAATGCAGTTGTTTACTGATTCCAATATTTCTACCTCTGTTAACGTCCCTGCTGTGCCTACTTCATCATCGCCAGTAACGAAGACTTAAAAAGTAATGTTTGACCTCGACATGTGCTTATTCCATTCTTCAGGCACATTATTATATTCCTCTTCAATGATTTCTTGAGGTTCTGAAGAAAAACCACAGGTTCTAAAGCAGTTTTTTACTGCAAGGGGTGTTACGTTTCGCCAAGCTTTATCACAATCCTCATAGCTCGAAGAACATTGATAGAAGAAATCGTATTTTGTTCCATATCAGCTATCATTTTTCTAACAACTTCTTTTCTGTACATTGTTTTAAAATTTTTAATTATACCCTGATCCAAAGGTTGAAGTTGTGATCTTGTATTTGGTGGAAGAAATTGTACTTTGACTGCCTTTAATGGTGGTATGTCCCCGTGTGCTGTGCAGTTGTCGATAAACAGAATATTTTTTCTATTTGAAGCTACCATTTGCTTATCTATGTTAATCAGCCATTTTTTAAAAAAATCGGCGGTCATCCATGCTTTTTTATTAGCTTCATAATCCATGGCAAGTGACTTTAGACCTGCAAAGCACCGAGGTTTTTTTGACTTGCATATAATTAAAGGTTTCAGTTTTTCTGTGCCCGTAGAATTAGCACAAAGCAAAATCGTTAGTCGTTCTTTGCTGTGCTTTCCTCCATGTCATTTTTCATTTTTGAATGTTAACGTTTTGCCGGGAAGACATTTGAAAAATAGACCCGTTTCGTCAGCGTTAAAAACATCATTTGGACCATAATCATTCACTAAATTACGTAATTCGAATTTCCATTCTTGGCAGACTGATTTGCTTACGCTCGTACTTTTACCGCACATTTTTTTAAAGGCTAAATCATGTTGTTTCCTAAAATTCTATAACCAGCCATTACTGGCTTTAAAATTTTTGATTTTCAGTGAATTAGCGAACTCTTCAGGTTTTTCTTTCAGTATGGGGCCACTAACACTGATGTTTTTGTTTCGCCACTGTTTGAACCACGTAAACAAACATTGTTCTAAATTAGGGAATTCGGCAATTTTTCGTCTTTTACATTGAAGACTTTCTCCTGATTGTTGTTTTTTCAAGATTTCAGCTTCTTTTTTAATGATAATTGATAATGTGCTCTCATGTATCCCAAACTGAGCCGCAACTTCTTTTCTTTTCAATCCATTTTTCACTGCTTCAATAGCTTTTAATTTATCAGCGTATGTGAGGGTTGCTAGTTTTGTTTTTGAACTCATTTTAAGCCAGTTTTATCACACAGTAGGTAAAGCGATGTTTCCAGGAAGATGATCAAAAACTTATGATTCAAGTAAGCCGTTATCTTAAGGCTAACCCCCGCCGCCGCAAAGCTTTAAAGAATTTCGAAGAAGCAAACAACGTTAACAATTTAACTATGTAGTGAACACGTGCAAGCAATAAATACCCAAGCCTTTTGTTTTGCACACTCGTATAAAATGACTCATTAACAAACAATTTTATGTTATAGAGGTTGTGGAAACATTTCTTTAAGTTACTGAGGGCCAATACAGAGGTTACTTATTTAAGTTAAAGAGGTTGCGTATTTTAAGTTATAGAGGTTTTGGGCTCTGATGGGAAGGGAACATATTATTTTTTGAAGTTATAGAGGTTTTTAAGTTACCGAGGTTTGAGTTATCGAGGTTCTACTGTATATACAAAATATATGTTTATTAATAATTGATTTTCTTTTTGTTGTAGTTAGACGTAGTAGTGGTCAATCAATTCCAGGCGGAAGTGCAAAGTAGCATCCACCTTAATATTCAATATGTAATTCTGTTAAAATTATCAATAATGAATTTGGAATCATAAGAAGCTAACCACAATTTAATCAAATAGAAAACCAAGTCGAATACAACTACAGTTTAAAAAGCAAGGCAAGTTGTGGCTAGTTGCTATTAAACAAGATAAACTTAGAGTCGGAGGCCCATCTCCTCTCCTCTCCGCTTCTCTCCCTTCCCTCCCCATCCACCTTCTCCACTCCTCTCCCATTCCCTCTTAACCCTCATTTCCCCATAAGACAGGTTGGTAACGCACTTGTGTTTCCCCTGGCATTGCTAGTGTCTAATGACGGCAGTGATCGCTTAATATCAGGTGACCCGCTTGTTCGTTGCCTTCTATATAATATAAAAAACCGCTTCCAGAAAAATTCATAAAAAAACACGCTTTGATTGAGATTTTGTATTCAACTTATTCACTGATTACTACTATATTTTAGAACGAATGAACATTTCTCTATGAAATGCGTTTACTAATGATTTTAATGATTTCCGAACCTTTATTTTTATCGTCCTGCTTTTACAACTTTTTGTATGTGCCAATATTAATTTTGAGTGCTCTGGGACGTATATTTATTTATTAGTAATTTAATATGTTATTTAATGATCCTCGTTACTGATTTTGAAGAGGAGACCTTATTTTTTACATTTAAAATGATATCTCGGATAAAGATGTTTTGTATTAAATATATATTCTAAGTATCCACATGTAAATATTAAATTTACATTTCACACAAACTAATCAGGATATCTATGTACAAAAAAAAATTACGGTAGGTAAGTACTTGTCCTTAGGGGACCTATCGGAGGAGCAGACGTAATGCCGATTAGTCAGTTTCTGTTTCCCCGGCCAAGAAGTTGTAAGAAGGTACCATGGGGTTTTAGTCAGTGAGACTTGGGTGCATTCATCCTCTGCTGCCTGGCGAAATAGATATTCGTTAGGTATTTCTCCATGAAAAAAGTACTTGTATTTCACTAATGTAAAAAAGAATGCTTCGTGACATCTGCACGTAAGAGTTTATCGAGTCAAATCTATTTCTTCTCTCCTCTCCTCACTTTCTCTCTTCCTGTCACTCATTTCGTCTCACTTGACCATTAGTCAATAGAAATAATTCCGTTACATGTATAATTCTGATTTATTATTTATTTGCTATTCATATGTTTTGACAATAATGATTGATTTATAATATTTTATAGACAGCCGATCCATTATATTGCGCATTTCTTGGGTACTGTTAAAATCCTTTAATCATTATGAATTTATACAGTATAAAAGGAAAAATATAGAGGAATCAGTTTATCGGTGAGGCCGTTGACATAATTTATGGTCATTGAAATTCCATAAACATCGGAAAGCAATTACAGCTTCGCGTATTTCTCAAAATAAGATCGGAAGCCAGTAGTAAAATTTTACGAAATAAAAGCTTTCAGGACTAAATAATACTGGTGATATTTTACGACGACTCAAATGAGAGATTGATTGGCGAGAGAGGTAAATCCGTAGGATGAATTTTATGATGTGGAAGCAGTATATATATATATATATTTTTTTTTTTCGAAAAGACCATGATGCTGGCCTTGGAAGATCTTTACAGTTTCACCGAACTAAGTCAGTGTAAATTCTTTATAACGTGAACGACGAAAAATTTCTATAACGTAGAAATTAGTTCAATTTGGTTGGTTTACCACAAAACCATTTATTTGTTATCTTCCTTTCGTGTACCTATTTTTTTTTATATCATAAGACGCAAAAGAACAGGTGGGCCACCCGATGTTAAGTGAACACCTCCGTCCATGGACACTTGCAACATCAGAGGAGTCGTAAATGCGTTGCGTTATCTGCCTATTTGTACTACTTATAAGACTAACAGCTACAATTTATAATAATTAATTCTTAGAGTAGAAATATCGTCATTTACTAGTCCTTGCAGAAAAGTAACATAGTAAAGACTTAACGAGATTTTATAAAATTAAGATTATATCATAAACCTTTATATGAGGGAAATGTGGATTATTAAGAAACTTACAGGCCCATAATCCAGATTTCATAATAAAGAAAATATAGTTTACACTCAGTAGAAGTGAAATTTCAAAAAGAAAGCGAGGAGAGTATACGTCTCAATGTTCTCCAGTATCCGAAGGCAAGCGAGACACTGTTGCTACTCTACCCGACACAGTATTTACTCTTTGTCAGACATTAAGGTTTGTGGATCAGAATTGCTAAACTGCTCCCATAAGAAATTTCAATTTAAGGGAAGAGGAGAAGGGGAAAGTAATGAGAGGTGGGCCTCCGGCGCTCTCACTGACTGAACGAAACGCAACAATATAAGCACTGTTGCTTCACGTCGGTTTTCTGTGAGAGGGTGTTACTATTCCGGACGAGCCGACCCGCGCATACTGAAGCCAGTAATAGCTTCAGCGTGGGTCTACCACCTAACTCCTTATAACTATTTATAATAGAAAAAAAAATGCTCGGTACCTTGAAATTCGTTATAAAGAGTTACATTGTATTTATTACCGAACTACTAGCTAAATTACTTATTAAAACGTTCCTTAGAAGGTAATTGATATGGAACTACCTTTAACAAAAGACAACCTGTCGGGTGTGCAAAGACGGAGTTCCCATTGAATCCTTTGCAATTTAACAGAGGCTCAAAACATGGACCGCGTCATTTGGTGCAATGCCTTACTTACCAGATTTAACGAAGGGATATTATATTTGCTTTGGAATATAGTGACAGGTGACGTAACATGCATTTACAGCTATGTTCCCAAAGCAAATCATAGGAGCAGTCGACTGTTTGGTTATTTCCAAGTGATCCGAAACCAACTAATGTGGTGAATGTGTTGATGCCCACGAAACCGATGATCTTTTTTTATAAACCTTGGTACACGCAGCTACAGTTCTTTGGAGAATCATCGTACGGTGAATAGCGATTGGTATACGACCATTTATTTTCCGAAGTTGATGACCAATTTCGTAAAATTAACTAAAAACGCTGTATCATTTTGCATCATGAAAGTGCCAGATTTCACACAGCCAGGCAGGTAAACGAATTTTTAAAAGAAAAAAGTGGCTTTATAAATTGTTCCTGATTTCGGAAATCAAGAATTATTTACGCGATCAATGATTTTCAATACCAAAAGAGGCTGTTAACGAATAAGAGAGGCATGTTTCCGACGACAATACGAAGGACTGGAATGGAATCAAAATTATTCGTATGAACACGTGCATTAAAGCTAACACAGAGTACTCTGAGAGGTAATAAATTTATTTCTGACCCAGTTTCAATTTCTATTCATTCCGATAACTTTCATTGTTCACCGCGTATGTCTCTTTTTGCCATATTTTACGATCTTTGCGTTGATTAAACTACACAAACATAAAACAAAAAAAATATGCTCGACTTTCTACCAATGAAGAACCATTATCCTTACCAATATAATAAATTTGAAATCAACCGATTATCATGAAATTTTCTGGGCACAGATGTAGAGATTAAGAACATAGGCTTTAATTCATAAAAAGATACCGATTCCGAGAGATACATCAAATCCACATAAATACAGGTGAAACCGCGGGCAAAGGCTACTTTAATATAGAAACAACACAATTATTGATTTATATTAATGGCTACAACATAAATATTTATTACAACAAATAATTAAATATATAATTTACATCGTCCAATTTGGTCCCATTGTTTATGAAATAAATACCGTGTTCAAGAAGACGCTGCAATAAATAATTGGATATAAAATAAGTCGTGTAAACTGCAACGTGTTATTATGAAGCTGTACTCAAAAAACACCTTAACAATTCTTTTTTTTATTTCAAGCGATCGGAGTGACGAGTTGAGTCTTTCGACAAGCGCGTGTATTTCGTATATTTATGTGGCAGTTCATATGGTTTCAGGTTCTAAGCCTGATCCCCCGAAGTCGAACTTTCAAGCACGTTGCTAATGCGACACAGCTACTACATACGACACAGATCAACCCACATACGTGCATACATGTTAAGTGCACATATTATGGAAAGGTTTGTGCTATTTTTCCTGCTTCTTTTTTCTTTTGAGTTACTAGCCAACCTTAGCTAAATTGTAAGACTCAAAGTACGTGTAGGCACTCGTGAGGAACATGAGAAGGTACACATATCAGTCTCATCAACCCTTACACGTACAGCTATATTGGCTTGGATGAATATCAACAAGCGATATTGTATACAAGGCAACAGCCAAAGTCGAGGCGGTCTCGTGCACCCGTTTTTTCGAACTAACTATACTTGATGGCTTTTTTTCGAATTGGCTACGCTATTGACCTAGCAAGGTCTTAACAGCTTCGTCAGACTACAACCTGATGGGTCTTCAACGGGATAATGAAGCGAGCGCCTACTCAGCTGCTAGGCATAAAATTCAAAAGTGCCAAAACGGCCGAACCTTGGTTAAACTGCTGCTTAGGATGCAAGAACGCGAATCTTATTAAGCTAAAATAAACCCCGCCCATCTTGGAGCTCGTTTCCATATGACTGAGTACCTTAAAGGCACTGTCGAAATGCCCAGTGAAGGTGTAAAGGCTCGTCAGGACAACAGCTATAGTCAGGTAGCAAAATTCCAAAAAATCATCTAGAAGTAATAAAAATACATATTGATAGAAAACATCTGAATCAAGTCACGTGAATTAAAAATAAAAATAGAAAATAACTTTTAATATCTTTAAGAATTCTTCCAATTAGACACGCTTGGATCAGCCAGGGGCAAAGGTGTGAATCAACATATAATAAAATAATTTATAGCCAACTGTTGCCTTTTTAATGGCCTATGAAAACCGTAAAGAGCAATGTATAGTCTCTTTTATATTTATCTGTTCTTTATTAAACAACTATCCGCTTCAGTACCTAACAAGAACAAATTGACTATTATGAGAATTCTTCTTGCACCGTCCATCAAATATTTTATTATTTCAAAGAGTTAATTCACATCGTAAAAGTATTTACTGTAAATTTGATCTCAAATTAATTTATTTTTTAAATTACCTAGCATTATTGAAATAGTATATAAATAAATTATATCCTCTATATAAATAAAATAATGTTCGTCTGTTTTTGTTCGCGTACACGTAAAACCTACTCGATATATTTCGATTAAAAAATAGTTTTACTCCTTGATCCTTATCTATTAAAATATCTTCATCGTATATAAAGTCTATCAAAGTTTTAATTAACTACGCCTTTTATAAGCACTATAAAAAACTAAAAGAATTTTATATGAAAAGTATATTTTTGCTTTAATTTTTTAACATGTTTTTTTTGTACAAAATGAATGTGCATAAAATATATGTAAGAAATAAAAAAAAAAATGCAAACGACGCCGCAATATGTATTTGCTATTTAGAAAAAGGAATTGAAAGATTAACGACATGTTTGGCGAAGCTACTGTTAAAAAAGAACGTTTACTATAATATAAAAAAATCGTTTCAACGTTATCGTTCTAGAAATGTTGACTTATAGACGAAACTCCATAGACGGCTGAAGACCCTAATTGACAATGAAGAAGAACTTGTAGTCCAATGAAGTTGTTAAGACCTTGGCTACGTCAATGCGTAATCAGTTCGAGAGAAAAAAAGAATGAAGAATCAAAGATGATCGTACGAGTAGATTCATTGTAAGCCATTTTAGAGTTAGCGTTAAGGGTCGGTGTGAGTTATAGGATAATACACTTGAAACAAATTGAAAATGTGAAAAAGCTCGAGAGATTTGTACTGCATGTAATAGATGCTGCATTACATTATTCAACCGTCATAATAACGAGGGAACTTTATACCGATATTTGGGACTCGGTAAATAAATCCTTTACAACAATTATAAACACTCATCACAGTGACTAAATCCAGGAGCGACGGCCACATCCTATCCCAAGCAAAAGTTGACTCAGGAAAAAGGTATTACAGCTTCCTTGTCAAGAATAGCAAAGCATGATGGAAAAGCTAGCCGATAACAACCACGGTGTGTCAAATGCAAACATCAACATTGTTCACATATTGATTCATCCAATAATAGTGACAGCATTAGTAAAAAGTTGCCTTGAAAATGCATAATTGAGTTCAATCTATCAGGCCTTTGATAAGGTTTGGCACGGAGGCCTCATCCATAAATTATGTAAATCTCGAGTACCCGATAGGTTAATTCATATTATCCGCGATTATCTCACTGATAGGACATTCCGCTTCAGAGTAGATGCTGAACTATCGCCGCCCCACTCGATACGCTTAGGTGTGCCACAGGGCTCCATACTCGCGCCTACGCTCTTCAATCTGTTCATCAGTGACCTACCTCGGACTCGGGGGGTCGAGGTAGGTTGTTACGCTGACGATACCGTTATTTACACTTCCGGCTGGCGGTCGGACTTTCTTAGGAAGCGCATCGAAAAAGCCGTTTATACTCTCGGTGAATGGTTTCATCGATGGCGCATAGAAGTTAATCCCGATAAGAGTGCCGCAATACTCTTCTATCCCACGAAACGCGCTAATAAATTTGAGTCCATCAGGCTATACGGAATCGATATCCCTTGGGTCGAAGAGGTCAAATATCTCGGTGTTGCATTAGATAGACATTTAAAGTTCAATTCACATATAGACAGAGTGCGAAACAAAGCCGCTATGGTCTTGGGTCGTCTCCATTCGTTGCTTTGTCATAAGAGTAAGATGTCCCTCAGACACAAGCTCACTTTGTATAAGACGTGTAGTATCCGTCCCGTGATGACATATAGCTGCTCCGTTTTTGCGCATATGTCCAAAGATAACTTTGATAAGCTGCAGGTTCTCCAAAATCGTGTTTTACGTAAAGTGACCGGTGCCCCGTGGTATATCCGGAGAGTCGATCTCCATACAGACCTAGAGATCCCTTCTATCTGGGCATACGTAAAATCACTTACGATTAGTTATTTTGAAAAAGCCGCGTATCATCCCAGTCCGTTAGTGGTATTCGCCGCACAATAATAACCCGTACCAAACGCTGCGCGTCATAGAAGACGGCCGCTACATATTTTTATCGACCCTCCTGATGAAATAACAGCAGTGAACGATCAGTACTAGCCTGTCTCTCCAAACAGAGCGTGCTCACGTCCACGCCCGCGTAACCACAGATCACGAGTTGTTGAGGCGTGTATGCTTGGTACACATATGCGTCTCAACAACTCAAACATATATGAATAGTTAGCTAGGTTAGCTAAGATAGGTTGCGAGTTTGCATGTAACAGGCAACAGCCAAGCCGAATTGTGCCGTGCACCCTTGAGCTAGTTGCCCAAATAAAATCGGCTGAGTGCCTTAAGCGCTCGCCTTAGTAGTTTGGTGAAGCTGTTAAGACCTTGCTAGGTCAATAGCGTAGTCAGTTCGAGAAAAAAAAAAGTTGAATCTATGATTCAAACCAATGTATTCAGTTAACCCGTCGTGCTTGTGTAGCGGATACGTATCGACGAGCGACCACTTAATTCTGCTCTGCAATTTGATTATTGGTTTTGTAATTAAATCGTGTTTGTAGGCGTCGGTATGTAAAAACGTCGTGTATGAAATTATATCTGCAGCGATTCCTTTTAGTTTCTTCGATTTTTCATTTAAGCCATTAAAGATATTCTCGTTCGTATACACGCCTGTTACGATTTCTGATTATTGCCTAATTTTATTTTATATCTCGCATTTATTATTAAGGGGCCATTCAAGTATTACGTAAGCACTGATGGTTGTCCTTGATTTGTTTATTTTTGATGATATGATGACATGATGAGATGACGGATGGGGCGTCCGAGTAGTGTTTACGTGAGAAATATTTGTTTATTAAACCGAAACAGATTTAGATTAATGTTTACGTAAGCATAAGGAGGGTGGTAAAAGCATTGCTTACTTTTGCTGACCAGGGGCAGGGGGCGGTCAGAAATTACAAAAATTCTGCTTACGTAATACTTGAACGGCCCTCAACAGTATGAGTAGTTAGCATGTTCTGATAACATGTCGATTTATATAAGTTCAGATCCTTGCGAGTGTGTTAAAAGAGTGAGTTTATTTTCAAGGTAGTAGAGCCACGCTGAAGCTATTACTGGTTTCAGAATGAATGGGTCGGCTCGTCCGGGGTAGTAGCACCTTCTCACAGAACACCGACGTGAAGTAGCAGTGCTTGCATTGTTGCGTTACGTTCAGTCGGTGAGAGCGCCGGAGGCCTACCTCCTCTCCCTCCCTCCAAATTACACTCCTCCCTCCCTCTCCCCCTCCCCCAAACACAGGATGGCAACGCACTTGCGAGTCCCCTGGTGTTGCTAGTGTCTATGGACGGTGGTTGTCACTTAATATCCAGGTGACCCTCCTATCCGTTTGACTCGTATAATATAAAAAAAAAAAACTTTCCATGAAGAAATAGTGTGCTGGTAGGGCTTTGTCTAAACCCGCCTCGCTAGCTACTACCCTTGAATTAAAAATCTGTCATTAAGCACCTGTTGGTGTGTTCTGGCAGTTGCAGTTGAAAGCCAGTCCTTTTAGGTTTAGCGTGTTTACCAACTTGAACTATATCGTCACTTAACGTCAGGTGATATTGTGGTCAAATGTCACCAAATCTATAAGTAACAAAGGAAGAAAAAATGTATAGCGTGAATTATGTGCATAGCATACCATAGCAATTGTGTTCAACTGAATTGCAACCACAAGACACAAGATGTAATACCCTGGGGTGTTATAGACGCCAAGGGTGTCGCACTCTTGGCTTACCCAATATATCCAGTAATCAAGGGGAGTGGTGGTGTATCTACACCCCACTGGATTTCTATCACCATAAGGTCATAAACTTGTCACAGTTACATTGGTATGACGCATTTTAAGATCAACCAATGCACACTTATACTGAGAGGCTTGTTAGCAGATGCCTGACAATGAGTTTATAATATATGTGGTAGAGCCATGTTGAACCTATAACTGGTTTCAGCATGAATGTCTCGGCTCGCCCGGGGTAGCATCACTCTCTCACAGAAAACCAACGTGAAGTAACAGTGCTTGCATTGTTACGTTTCGTTCGATCAGTGAGAATGCCGGAGGCCCACTTTCTCTCCTCTCCCCTCTCCTCTCCCACTTCCCTCTCCTCTCTCTTTCCACTCCCAATTCCCTCTAAACACAGCTCACAACGTACTTGCGACTCCTCTGGTGTTGCTAGTGTCTATGGACGGCAGTGATCACTTAACATCAGCTGACCTGCCTGTTCGTTTGCCTCCTATGATATAAAAAAAACATTCATTAGTCGTTCTTCTTTTTAGATTTCATTATGCGTGTTATCAAGTATAGAGCAGTGATTTTGTCGTGACGATTTCAAAAAAAGTTGGCTGTCATGTGACACCCGCCAGATAAAAAAAAGTTATCACTTTATTTATTATTGCTGATACGATTAATGATGTAGCAGCACTCACACAGAGAAGCTACGCACTGTGTAATATACGCGCGCATACACACAAGGAAGTCGGCAACGATGGCCTATAGGGTGCATGAAGGCTAAGAGAGCGTCATGCCGTTTCTTGTGACGACGTACACGTCGGTTTCACTGCCAACGAAAATAAAATATTTCCAAGTATTGCTATAGTTTGTACTTAACATGCCATCATAGTAGGTATCCAGGGCTAACTAGAATATTTTTAAACAGTGCACGGTGCACTTATGCAACATTTGATTTTTATATCTCGACAATACAACACGACACATCGGTATGAATATATGATTCGACGCGGACGTTACGACACTCAACAAAAAAGCCACGCTGTAAGATAATTATTTACAGACGGATTGCTTTATCGGTGTATCGTTATGCAAACATTTTAACTCTCGCACTGGTCCACGATACGGCTTACAGAAAGGGCCGGCGATCACAAAAACCCTGGTACTTAATCATGTCTCCTTTAATCGATTTTTGAAAGAGCCCTTTCGGTCGTTATTTTTCATTCGATGAAGCCAGCCGTATTAAATAATCCCGATGCTCAATGAGGCTAAATTGCGTACATTTTAAATCTGCCTTGTATGTTATGGTCGAGCTTTAAAATGTAATTAACGATTAATTAAAGATTGGCAATAAAGTTCACTGTAGAGCATAATATTTTCACTGCGTTGTTTAAACTTTTTTTCATCGAACTGACTACGCTATTGCCCTTATTTTTTTGGCCTTTACAGCTTCACCGGACTACTCGCGTTGTTTAAACGTATATTTTAGTTTGTTTCTTATGAGTATATACGTATAAATATTTTTTTTTTCTAATTCCTATCATTTTTTCATGATCTTAAGCTACTTAAGTTCATGCTGCTTTGTTACAAACACTTCTTTCGATTGCATCTTGTAATGTCATGTAGTGGTCTTTATATTTTATTCATAACCTTGTGTTATTTGGCTCTATATTGTGTAATGTTGGTGGTGCTTACGTAATATACTTTGGTTATTGTGCATAAGTGAAGTGGAGAGGACCACCATCTTGTTAGTTCATCGAAATTATGTCAAGAAACTTGTAATATCGTTACTCACTTGACAAAAGCAGTAATAGTTTACTAGATAGACTATTACTAAACTGGTTGCCAAAATAAAATAGAAGAAGAATAATAGTATACGCGACTCTCTACCACTTTTAAACACAACTATTTTCTTCAAAAAAAAAGTAAATGTTCATGTCTTTGCTAAGCAAAGTTATTAATTAAAAACAAGTTTCTCTTTCTTTCATATACCTAGAAATTTTGCAAAAATTGAATTTTCGTGATATATTTTTTCAAAAAATGGTTCGTGATCCCAAAAATAATTAGGTTTTCAGAATCTATCCAAATGTTCTCCTTTTTCTAGACAATTTTTTTTTTCTTGGAGCTATCATTGTTATTTTTTATCGCTGTCACTGAACAAAATGTTCCAACAATCCCCGAAAAAAGCCGCTCAATATGAACCGGACAGATTCATTTTATGGATTGAAAAATATTTTCTCCAACTGGGCTTTTTTTTACAAAATATCAGTATAGATAAATATTAGATAGATAGTATAAATTTTTGATTATTTACAAAGGACATCACAGCTTGAAAAATTGAAAAGTAAACAAATCGAATATGGTAACTTTACAGATTTGTTTTCTTTATATGTTATATGTTTTCTATTTGCTAACACAAACAACGCTGTTTAAAACGCTGGGTATTAAAATATGCTTGTATTAGTAAACAGCATGTTTTACCGTCCGGATAATAGATATATAAATCTTGACATATTCTATACCTAAACCTTCCTTATACTGATTACCTTATACTAATTTGCTTTACCTATTCGTAAAAACCGCATGAATCTCGTTCAGTAGTTTTTTCGTCTATCGCGAACAGACAGATAGACGTGGCAGAGGACTTTATTTTATAATATATAGTGATTATAGGTAACTGATAAAAAATAATTTTTGATAATTAATCGTTTAACGCAATTAAACAGAACACTTAAAGAATGATTGCCAAAGAATAATCCTCCAGACAGACATCTAGAATTCTATATTATTATTTTATTATTATTTATTATTATATTATTATACTATTTAATAAATATGTTTAATTTTTTTGCGAAAATATAAATAAAGGGTTCAATAATTATAGAAGCTTAAATACAACTATGAAGAATAACATGCGTATTCCTATAAGGCTTTCTGTTTTCACATCGATTTCACATATCGATCTACGCTACACAAAATAAATTACCTGTCAGTCACTAGTCATTGTTCAAATGGAATTGTTGATCCTTTTTCATGTAACATTCTGTATGCAATCAGGTTATTACTATTTCATATGTACTTCTTTTTTACTGTCAAACATATTGAACATCAATTTAGAATTAAACGTGTTCTCGTATTTAATTAGATTATTTTGATATATTTTACTAGCGCACCCAACAGACGTTGTCCTGCCCTGATTATAAATAAAATCCTTGACAAATTATATAAGAAAACGTTCTTCATGAATCACTTTATCCACTGATGAAAACCGCATGAAAATCCATTCAGTAGTTTTTGAGTCTATCGTGAACAGACAGACAGACATGGTAGGAGACTTTGTTTTATACTATGTTACGATACATGTCTTACATATAATAAGATTTGTTTCATTAACTTTACAATGTCACCTGTGGAATGAGTTGTCGATGGTATACAAAGTAACCACAAATAGATTTTAAAACTGTCAAATCGATTTAATAAGATTATTTTATACAGGACGTTAAATTGCTTCTCTTATAATGTAATTATTTTGGATTCGCATTACAATGATTGCCTGTAGTTAGTTTTTCATACTGTACACACATCATATATGTATACGATATAATCTTGGAGGAAAAAAATCTCTAAATCATAGAGAAAATCGAATCGAAATCTTTTATGTAATTTATAGGAACTAACGGCACGCAGACAAGGTCATGTAATGTTAACTACGTAATTATTTAATAATGAATCTCTTGTAATGAAAGCAGAGAATTTAATTCGTTCAGATTTATCGATTACATTGGATTGGATGACTATACATGCGGTATTTCCATCGAAAACATCCAGCACGGTATCGCTCTGTGAGGTACGCTTATTTGCGTGGTGTGTACAACCATTTAAAAGTCAATCATTGTCGTGAAACAACTTGTTTGAGAAGTAGTATTTACATACCAATTATATTTAATTTTTCGGTTCTTTAGCATGTCGTTTTGAGGAAAATTTTAGTGGACACTAAATAATATGTAGGTATATTCTGTTGAGTAAATAAATAATGCTATATGAAGCATTATAACAGAATGCTTGTTTTATCTTTCAAGGCGAAGTAAACTATTTATAAACGAAGAATATATATAGTATCTTGGTATGTCGTGTAGTAGATTTTATATTTTATTCATAGTCTTGTGTTATTTAGCTCTATATTTTTTTAATACTGGTGCTTTTTTACGTAATGTAGCTCAGTTATTGAGCACAAGTGAAGTGGATGGAATAATACCACGGAGCATGGATGCTGGCTTGACACAAAAGCGTAGTCCGGTGAAGCTGTTAAGACCTTGCTAGGCCAACAGCGTCGTAATCAGTTCGAAAAAAACATGTTTGCCACAAAATCTCCCTAGAAAATTCTAACATACATCATTATTTTTTAATACATAATTATTTTTTAATCTGTTCTGGTCAAATAAATAAATATTGCTGACGTAATCATCATCCTTTATATCATGAGAAATAAGCAAATCAAGGACTACCCCCATCAATGCTTACGTGATTATTGAATTGCCCTTAGACTGCTGTTTATTATTATATAGTTATATGTTATAACTGTGATTTGCTTTACGATTTTTTATTTATACAAAACATTACACGTAAGCAAAAAAAGGTGCGTATCAAGAGTCAGCCGAATAAAAGAAATTGAATTTAAAAAAAACTGTGATTTGCTTGCGGTTTTGCTCGTACTAATAAAAGTTTATTTGCCCCTTGTGGTTGACAAGTATTATTTCCTAAATGCAAGGTATTTAATGATTTTTTGTACTCCTGACAAATTGTATGCAAAGAATCATGATTATCAGTTAGGTATTTAAAAGGTGAAAGCGTAACAAGCGGAATTTAATTTAATTTATCAAAAAAAAATCCGATTTCGAAACATTTTTCATTGGAGCTCCGGTTCTATTGGTCTTAGCGTGATGATATATAGCTGTAGGCCTTCCTCGATAAATGAGCTATATAACATTGATTATTTTTTTAATCGGACCAGTAGTTCCTGAGACTACCACCTATAACGTCACAAACTCACAAACTTTACTTCTTTATAATATTAGGTCTTTATCTATGAAATTACCGTTTTGTATGAAAATATTGAAACGAATTTTTTTCATGTATTTTTTATTTGTATTAATCGAAGTAATCACCCATGCAATCAATGCATCTTTGACAACGCAGCGGCAGTTTATTGATACCCTTCTTAAAGAAATCAGCAGGACGGGAGGCAACAAATTCTTCAAAGGCATTTTGTACTGCCACTTGGGTATTGAATTTTTTTCCCGCCAAGGAGTTATCCAAATTCTGGAAAAAGTAGTAGTCTCTAGGCGCAAAGTCTGGTGAGTAAGGCGGATGACGGAGAACTTCCAACCCCAATTCTTGCAACTTAGAGACCGTCTGCTGTGCAGTATGAGGTCACGCGGTGTCGCATCACTTTTCTAGGGGTAAGTTTTCGTTTAGGGCATTGTTTAGGTGCTGAACCAGGATCCAACCAATTGTCGCAAATGGACCAATATTGTTTTGACTCTAACGTCGAAAGCTGCTGTTAATTCAGCCGTAGATTGTGTATCATCAGCTTCCACAATCGCCTTTAATTCGTCATTGTCGACCAAAGTCTTCGGACGACCGCGAGGTTCATTTTTCAGGTCGAAATTCCTAGAACGAAAGCGGGCAAACCAATAACAGGTGGTGCGTTGGTTTGTAGTTTTAGCTCCGTAAACGTCGTTGATGTTACGTGCCACTTGTACCGCATTGCTGCCACGATGGTACTCATATTTCATAATTACTCGAATTTTTAACTTATCCATGATGACAAAAAAGATTGAAATGCGATGAAAATGTAACACTAATCAATAAACAAATGACTGCTTTTGGAAAAAGAATTCCATGTTTTTAAAATAAAATTAATTTGAAATTAGAATTCTTAGCCAAACAAAAAATATTTTGATTTGAAATGGCCAGTACTGCAGAACGGCAATTTCATAGGTAAATACCTATTATTAGTATAGATGATATGGTACTTATAGATGAAAAAATCCAAGAAACTCATACTCTCATAAATTTCGTCGACCTTCATCTTAAATATTAAAAGATTTGTTATCAAGAAGAATATTAATTCAAGATAACAGTACGATAACGCGACTTAATTGTTTACGAACGTATATATCAAAAGCGTAAATTGAATTACCATCCATTTTGCATAAACACTACGAGGTGAAGCGGTTGGCAATCAGAGACGCGGACACAGTTTAAATATGAGAAACAGTACGGAAACTACCTAAAAACTCTCGAAAACGTCACTCTCACACAAACATGCGCATCGACGAGAGGTTTTAAAAGATATTCGATAGACACCACCGCGAAAACCCCTTAGCTACAGTACACGTAACAAACAGTTTGGAAACTCCCTATAAACGCTCGCACCGGCACACTCACACAAATATGCGCATCGACACGACCCCTAAGCGGACCTCGCGATGCTGTCCATAGAATTCCTTTCAAAACCTCTCGCCGATGCGCGTGTATGCGTAAGTGTGCCGTTTTCGAACGTTTGTCCGTAGTTTCCGTACTGTGTCTCATATTTATACTGTGCCTAAGCGGACCTCGTGGTGCTGTCCATAGAATTCCTTTCAAAACCTTTCGTTGATGCGCGTGTTTTGTGTGTGTGCCGTTTTCGAACGTTTGTTCATAGTTTCTGTACTGTGTCTCATATTTATACTGTGCCTTGGCGGTCTCGTCGATGTGCATGTTTTTGTGAGTATGCTGGTACGAGCATTTATAAGCAGCTTACGTACTGTCTCTCATATGTATACTGTGACGCGGGCCTCGCCGCGAGTGGCGAGAAGTTACCGCGGACAGTTCGACATCAATTAAATTTTAATTTTCGAACGCAAACGAATGGATCCGCTGCTACGTAATTGGTTCATCGTGATTATTATTTTATTGGTCACACGCAAGGCCGGTGCAGTTCGTTGCGTGTATTGTTTTTTTATGATATATACTTTTATTTATGACTAGCTGACCCGTGCAACTTCGTTTGCACCAAATTGGTTATCACGCGAAAAAATTGTTTCTTTTTTTTATCATAGCACGGCAAAATGCCTGCACTATGCCTGATGGTAAGCACAGTACAATCCAAAAACAATAGCGACCACCGAGTGACACACTATCCATCGCTGGTCGCCACTATCATGCCGGCCTACAAAAAGCTGGATATGCACAGGCTGATCCCGAAACGCGACGCGCAGAAGCGAATCACTATTACGGATTTTTTTGTCATGTACATGGTGGTTGTGACCCAGTCAGGCTGTAAAGACCTACCACCCCGCAAATAAAACTGATACCCGATTGCAGCCACAACTACCGTTTCCAATTGTGAATCCAAACTATCCACGGATTCACTTAAACATATACCCAGATTACATGTATTCATTTTTTAAATAAACCTAGTACCCATTCGTAGCGTCATCTACCAGGATCAATTAAAATAAAAACTAACCTACATAAAACTGAATAAACATCTCTACCACTTACTTTATTATAACTATCTTCGACTTGTGTGAAAACCTTTTTATACTCCATTGTATTAAAGAAAAATATATGAACACCGTATCGAAGCGTCAAACATCCCGCCGAAAACGTCAAATGTCACTTGCTTGAAACTATTGTCTAAGAGTTATAAACTGTTTCAAAAACGTATTTAAAATATATTTCCAATATATTTTTATAAATAATCTCTGTACCACTCACAACATAGTACCTATCACCTTCAAACCAAGCCAGTTTTATACATCAGGTTCAATCCCTCGGTAAGGATCCCTTGAGTGCGTTGCTTGCGCGATACGGTGACACACAAATATACATCACTGCTACAACACTACACGATCACCCCCACACACGTGAAACACATGAAACACTGAATGATGATGAATGAAACATGTTACACATGAAAGTGGAAGGGTTTACTTTTTTCCTTATCGAACTAAAAAACTCTCAATTTTCCGATAATAAATATATGCAGGAGTTGTTGAGGCGTGTATGCTTGTACACATATACGTTTCAACAACTCATACATATATGAATAGTTAGCTAGGTTAGTTAAGATAGGTCGCGATTTTGCATGCAACAGGCAACAGCCAAGCCGAGGTGTGCCGTGTACCCTTGAGCTGGTTGCCAAAATAAAATCGGCTGAGTGCCTTAAGCGCTCGCCTTAGTAGTCCGGTAACTTATAAACGTATATAAGTTATTGAAACATGCATGTGTACCAAGCATGCGTGCCTCAACAACTTCTATATGTATTTTGTGTAGGAAAAAATCCTCTAAACTATGTAGGATAGGATAACGAAAAATAAGGGTAGAACTCTTGTGTCACTGTATCACGTGAGCAGCGTACTCAAGGGCTCCACACCGAGGGAACAGATCTAGGCTTGAGCCGTTGCCGAGAAGGGCCTAATTTGGTGTGCGGGAGCGAAATTTCCTCCCAGACCACGACGGCGTGATCTGCGGTTATGCGGGCGTGGGTGAGAACACGCTCTGTTTGAAGAGACAGGCTGGTATTGATCGTTCGCTGACGTGATTGAATCAGGAGGGTCGGTAAAAATGTGTCGCGGTCGTCTTCTATACTGCGCAGCGTTGGGTACGGGTTCATCGTTCGCGGCGGATACCACTAACGGGCTAGGATGATTCGCGGCTTTTTCGAAATAACTACGTGTGAGTGATTTTATATATGCCCAGACAGAAGGCATCTCCAGGTCCTGTGGAGATCCTTATTCCGGAGGTACCATGAGGCACCGGTGATTTTACGTAGGGCTCTGTTCTGAAGAACCTGCAACTTTTGAATGCGATTTTGCGCATGTGCAAAGACCGAACAACTGTACGTCATAATCGGACGGATGCAAGTTTTATATAAAGTGAGTTTATGTCTGGGGGATATTTTACTCTTATGACAAAGCAAATGATAGAAACGACCCAAGACCATACGGCTTTGTTTCGCACTCTTTCTGTGTGTGAATCGAAATTTAAGTGTTTATCTAAAGTAACACCAAGATATTTCACCTCGCCGGCCCAAGGTATTTCGGCTTTGTATAGCCTGATGGTCGACGACGCATATATTTGAGATGGCGTCAATCCCAAGTCATACGTTTACGTTTATCGTTGTATATGGTGGTCAATAATGTTTAATAAAATGAAATTGGTTCTTTGCTATGAAAAAAAATAATTGGTTTGAAATTTATTATTGGAACGAAGTTCCTTACGGCAGGCTTGGAGGAGATAGAGATTTTGCTGCGCGACCGAACTGAAAAAAATGTGATAGTAAAACTGTAACGAAAAGTGCATGGAATAAAACAGTTAAATGAGACGTGCGCAGGCGCGACAGTCGTATACATAAGCGAGTAGTGTATAATATCTTTCTCTTTCTCCTTTTTTGTAATTATTTCTATTTCTATGTAATTTTATGTTGTCAAACAAAAATAAAGAGACATATTTTGTTATTTTAATTGATAATTTGAATTACGATTACATAAAATTGAGCACGATTTTTTTTTCCAAATAGTGTCGATTCTACATTAGCCGAAAGAACTTCGTTCCTACCTGGTGTCCCACGACACCACATTCTTTTTTTTATTTATAAAATATATCAGCGGGTATATATATGATTGTTTATAAAAAATGTGTCTGAATGTTTAATTGCGTTTAAAAGTTACTGAAAAAAATGTTCCTAAACTTATTATTGATTAATCATAAATCAAAATGCCTATTAAAAATACAACGTTAACCCGCTACCAAGTGTCCTAAATTCTGTCTATTGATATATTGATAATTTCTGTAGGTGGTAGAGCCACGCTGAAGCTATTACTGGTTTCAGCATGAATGGGTCGGCTCGTTCGGGCTAATACTGCCAGAATACTTACAGAAAACCGACGTCAAATAACAGTGCTTGCATTGTAATGTTTCGTTCGGTCAGTGAGAGTGCCGGAGGTTCCCTTACACTCCCCCATATACAGGTTGGAAACGCACTTACAAATCCCCTGGTGTTGCTAGTGTCTATAGACGGTGGTGGTCACTAAACATCACGTGACCCACCTGTTCGTTTGCCTCTTATGATATAAAAAAAAATATATTGATGTATTAAAGAACCAGGTATTCTAAAATTCTTGTTCTTTTAACGTTGCCGGCTCTTGTACTAAGGTGTCGCAAAAAAGTCTAGTTACGTTAACTGCAAATTTTTGTTTTTCGTTATTCTGGAGAACTCATTGCGTTTTATGGGACAAAGAGTATCCTGGATGTAGTCTTCTAATATTAGTTATCACCGTGTCAAATTTCGTTAAAATTGGTTCAGTACTTTCAGAGTAATTCGGGTTTATATTCTAGACTTTAATCCTTTATCCTGGAGAACCCTTTGCGTTTTATGAGACAAAAAGTATATTTGATGTAATCTCGTAATATTAGTTATCACTATGTCAAGTTTCATCAAGATTGGTTCAGTACTTTTAGAGTGATGCGTGTGCATAGGGACAGACAGACAGACAGACAGGCAAAAATTGTAAAAAGATTATTTTTGGCTTCTATATCGATAACATAGTCTACCCTGATTAAAATTTTCAAAAAATATTTAATGTACAGATTGTGACTTGTTTTATTATAGTATAGATTTTAGCGTATTTTTAATAATTTGTTACAATTTTGAGTCGGCTCTTTATAATACGAATTATTATTAGGTGTCTGTGGGATAATAGAGCGAAGAAAGTTCATTGCGACTTTTGAGAGTTGTGAAAAAAAATGCTAAGTTATTGGAAAAGTAAAACCAATATAATAAATGGCTCATTGTTAAGTGTAGTAAAGGTCAAAATTTCGCCACTACATACTGCGTTTCTCTGAATTTTACCATAAATCTTATAATTACTTATCTTTTTCAATTTCTATGTACTTGAATTAAAAAGTTAAATAAAAATAATACTTTAAAAATGATATTAAAGTATATTCTTGTTATTTCTTTTTCATTTTTACTGTTTTTTTTTTGTAGAGGTTAAAAATGACGATTAAGAAAAAAACTAAAGTCAATTTCCCAAAATCTTTATAGTAGATCGCATAGTAGTATTCGAAACCACAAAGGTAACGAAACTATTGTTAACCACTGTAATATTTGAATGTATTTTCAATTGTTATTATCATTTTTTCATGGAAAAAATGCTCATGTACAATAAATACATGGCGCATCAACTCCTATAGCACCAAAACGATTATCATAAAAATTGTTATGTGTATCTACACATACTTAAATACTTAGAAAATTAAACATGACGATTATACACAACTTAAATTACAACAAAATATACACGATAAAAAATATATCGAGCCGTAGGCACTGACAACGCAAATGTGCACATTTCGGCCACAAGAACATAAAAGCGAAAAGAATGTAAATAATCCTAAACAAATTAATTAATGGAATATAAATTATTTGATGTCTTATTTCATTTTATTACTTATTTCCTTAAAATTATAAGTAGGTACTAGCGGTTCAGGTAGGCAGACGTTCGGACCTAAAAAGGACGTAATAAAATCACGAGCCCAAAATGATATTGTGTTGAATTTTGTATTATAAGATTTTATATGAGAAAATTAAAAAATATATTTCTTTAGATCCCGACAACAGCATCACTTACCGGAACCGACTGCTAAAAAAAATCAAGGCGATTCTTAAAATTACGTGCATACCAGAATTATACATTACATCATGATCTGAATGATTAAATAGTTATTAGTATACGTTAATTTTAATACTTTAGATGATAAAAAAACTAGCTCTTTTTCTAAGAACACTTGTTTATTTTATTTTTTGAATCGTAATTATCTATGAGAAGAATTGGATATAGTATATTTTGAAAAGGATATGGGTATAATATATAGGACATGAATAATTAACCAAGCGTATATTTTTACATGGAAAAGATTTTTAAAAGACGGAAAAACTTTAATTTTTGCTATAACTAAAGTAGGTACTTGTTATTGCAAACAGTAATTACAACAGCTAATAATAGCAAAAAAAAGGGTGCTTATGACAACGAGATAGAAATGAAAACTGACGACTGAAATTAGTGTATTTTGTCCGATTCGGTGTGTCAGTGACTCAAGCGCGGTCGATGTCGAGTCGAGCTGACTAAGCCCGATTCCGCGTCACCGACCAGGGCGTGATGGATTACTTTCGTTTCATATTCAATGCACCTACAGAAGTGTCCACTTCAAAAAATAATTCATCTGTGGAGTCGCGAGCACAGCAAGTTGAAATAGATATATAAATTCGTGCCTAAAATAATAGTGTTTTTGACATTTATGGTTTAGATGCTTAGTATCTAGCTGTAATGAACTGGCATTTAATTGTGATTTTAATTGAAAAGCTTAAGGCTACTGTCGGCATGTTTGCCGGCATACGTAGGCGTAACGACAGACAAACGAAGATCGAATTTAAATAACTTGTTTCGGCTACCGACCGTCTTTTATGATATAGGGGTGAGGTAGTGATTATATAGGTCAGGAAAAAAGATTTAATTAAAATTATCAATTGAATTATCCAAAATCAAAAGTTCGATTAATATAAAACATCTCTGAGCTTGAGATCAAGGAATTGGTCGCGATGAAACGATAAGTGGTAAGGCTTTTTCTAAAGCTCACTTGGCCTACAATTACCTTTTTGTTGATAATGTAACACGTGTGTTCCAATAGTAGCTGGTTTCTTTCGGCTTAGTGTGTTACGATCTTTGACCATAACTTCAGTCAAAATTAGGGGAGATTGTTAAAGTATTAAAAAAAAGGATGATAGGAAAATATCATTTTTTTGTAATGTCATTATAAACTGGTTACATTGATATATAATAAGTATAATTGACATTTTATGATTGTTGACGTTCTGGCTTGTGAAGTGAAAATTGTTATGGGAGAGCTTTGAAATTCTGATCGGTAACCTTTTTGTGTGACGTAAAGTGATGGAGGTAAACACTGCGTCTAAAACACCAGTTCACCAGTATCAGATCACTAAAGTTAAGCAGCGTCGGGCGCGATCGATACTTAGACGGGTGACCGCCTAAGAACACCATGTGTGACGGTATGTTTTTGTTGCATTTATCAAATTTAAATATTGCCCCGTAATAGAAGAGTTTCTCATCTATTTTATGTCATTACCTTGTTATTTTTTGTATATTTGGTTATCATTTATTATTACTAATATTTATTATAATTTATAGTAATGACCATTTTTTGCAATAAGTTATTAAGTTGTAGCAGAAATGTGCAAATAATCTCCAATTTTTAAAACAGTCAGATACCTGATATAGAAGTTGATAATGCAAAGCCACCCAATGGCGAGTTATAATCCAATAAATACCATAAGAACACTACCCACGAAACTATAACTTTCGTTGTAATGAGTCGAATGGAATTCGAGTTTATTAATCTTAAATATATATGTACTTATCGAAATCAATTTTGTGTGATTGTATAATGAAAATAATACAATGATAAATAACATCTCACTTAACACAATTAAAACCTAATATTAAGAGTTAACTCCCATGCCCCTCATCCCTATTTTGACACATATGAATACCGATCGTCTTCCACGTAACCCTAAGCATAGATCAGCTATTTCGTTCTCTCTTTCAATATACGTATATGCTATCTCCCTCTTTCGCTGTTAACGCTTCGTTTTTCTGAGACGCGGCGCGGTGTCCTTTATAATGTGATCCCAAAACGACGCGAAGCGCAGGTAGTTCGTTTTTGCGGGCTCCTTTTGACTAATTTGAAATTTGGTTATTTTATTTGTTTTCTTCACCTCACACGATATTGCCACGTGATGTATTTTTTTAAATCTTCTACAGTTACTACATAGATTATAATTTAAAAAATCTAATCAAATTATTTTCATAGTTTAGGTAAAAGTTTATTATTATATTGTACCAGCTTTTGCTTGCGATTTAGCTTACGTTAATGTAGATTTAATCTATCTCTCTTTTTTATGTCATAGGAGGCAAACAAACAGGTGGGTCACCTGATGTTAAGTGGCTACCACCATCCATAGACACCAGCAACATCAGAGGAGTTAATGAAAAATTGATTCGATTGTTGAACAAATTGAAAGGAATAACAAGGTCTGTGTTTACCCGCGGCAGAGGAAAACTGGTCGGGGAAACAAAAATAGTCCCCCCCCCCTCCAAAAAAAAACACCAGAGGAGTCGCAAGTGTGTTGCTTGCCTCAACAATGCCAGCACTATTGGCATTTATTGGCACTACGCTATTGTTAAGACCTTGCTAGGTCAATAGCGTAGTCAGAATGAGAAAATGCCAGCACTATTACTTCACGTCGGTGTTTCTTTGGGTCGGGTGTTAGTATTCTGGGCAAGCCGACCCATTTATGCTGAAACCAATAAGTAACTTCAATGTAGCTCTTATAGTCATATATCATACTTCTATTTATTATCAAAGCTTTAACTAATTAATGCAATTGTAAAAACCTTTTGACCTGCATATTATGCGTTGTAAATTAAATTTTTTATTTTGTTTCTTTAACTAAATATATTAATTTATTCAAACCTATTAGTCACCGATGATTTCTGAACCGTACTATTCACTTATATCTGCCATTTCGTTTACATTTTTGACTATCGTTTAAATTATATATAAAAAAACAAATGTGTAGATGCAAAAAAAAAAGAAAATAATCTTTTACATCGGATTTTACCATAATTCTGGTTACATTTCTGAGATTCTGAAACCAGCATCTTTTAAGATGTAAATTAAGGCACGTGCTACGTGTATGGAATACGGAATACACTAATTTATTTATGTGAACCTATTGGATTTTACATTTTTAACAGAGTCACGTACGTTGTTTATGTAAATGTGCGTTATGAGTTACATATTTTTATTATTAATATAACAGGAATTGATATTTATTTTTCGTCGGCTACTTTGTTTTAAGGAGTATTTTGAACAGAGAAGCGACAACGTTGTTCCATTTTTGACTGCAGAATAGGTGTAGTTGTTTAGGCAATCGCATCGCTTCTCCCGTCACACAAAAAAGGTTGTAGGTTCGAATGCAGCACAAGGTTTACTTATGTGATCCACAAATGATTTGAGCCTAAATACTTATATACGTTTTGTTGGTTAATTATAGTTTTGTAAAGTCGTTGTACCACTGTGTGATCTTTAGTACAGGAGTCTTGTTTTTGTAAAGAACAAAATGGACTAAAATAAAAGATAATGATTATCGTTTTTCCATCAAAGCAATAATCACTTCTTCTTTCCAGTCTATTATTTTGACTTTTATCACTATTTTCGCTAGATTTTAAAGTTATTTACGTGATTATTAGTTGTAAATAAACTAATATTAAGAAAAAGTTAGTTAGTTTAAGAGATAAATTACAAAAGTAACAGTTAATACAATATTTGCCTCAATTGAAATGAAAACATTGTATTCCTTGTTATAAAACGAAGTAGTCGTGTCATATTTATATGTATAAGTTTAGTTGGATTAATAATACATTTTTGTGTACTATATCTATAATATTATATATTTTCCAATGTATACATTAGACATATATATATACAGAAAATGTAATTATCGAATTACCAAATTTTACGTCTTAAAAATACCAAAAACAAATCGTTGATCTTGTCTACCTACCCATTAAGTTAATCGAGTAATTAAATTCACAGGTCGTAGAAAATAGTATTAACCCTTATAAAATTAAATACGTTAGTTACGTTGTGTATTTTATATAAATCAAAATTATCGTTTCCAGTGTAATCACGTTTTAAATAGTGGTACTTGTACGAAGATTGCTACGTACTTTCTATGACTTTTATTATAACATCAAAGTCCAACAAACAAATTTAAATTATTTAGGCACATAGTACACACATATGTACTCACCCACTCACTGCAATTATGTGAAGCCGGGGCAGTTCGTTAGTATGTCCCAAATAAATAAAATACACAATAACGTTTTTTACTTATTATAGCAATTGCAAAATACTATAAAGGTTTGCCGACTGCTTGGATATAATAAAGTAAATATGCAGATTGGATCTCTGTCAAATAACTAAAGGTTGTACGTGCCGCATCGTGCGCGTAGGAGAGCGCGTGCATGCAGCTTGAATAAGACATGAAGATTATGTCTGAATTCTGACCGACCGTCTTCTCAGAGATATCTACTACACAAAGCTTTTATACATGGAAATGCAATAACACAATGAATTTTAACTTCATTTAATTACTTACATCATTTTTTTTCTGTTTTACAGTTTATTTAGACTTCTTTTATTAGACTGTATATATATATATATATTTGTGGTGGCATCCATATAATCTAATGCAAATTTTGCCCACAAGTAAATTAAAATGTCTGTTGATATTATATTAATATTATAGAATATGCTATGTTACAGAAACTCCTTGGGTGATTATTTTTTAAAACACTAAAGTTTAATTAACAACACACTGCAATCAGGCGAGCTGTGAGAATTGTTGGCGATCCCAAGCTTACAAATGGTATCGAACCACAAGTCAAAGGAGAGACGTCACCTCTTTATGTGTGTCCTACCGTTTGTATAATGGGTTGTGTTCCGAGGAAATGTTTAACATTATGCCTGTAGCTGCTTTCCACTATCGCACCGCTCGTCATTGGCAGGGAATTCATCCCCACACATTGGAACCGAAATCGTCTCGGACGGTCCGGTTCCAAAGGGGTTTCCTTCCACGAACGATCCGATTGTGGAATGAGCTTCCGGCTGAAGTTTTACCTGGGGCTACAGTATGGAGTACTTCAAGGGGAAAATATATAGGTTATTTAGGGGTCGGCAACGCGCATGTCACTTTTCTGATGTTACAAGCGACCATAGGCTGCGGTGACCGCTTTATATCAGGCGACCCGCATGCTTGTTTGTCACCATCGTGATATAAAAAAAAGGAATGGTCCATACCACGAACGAAACAGACAAAAGAATATAACGAAGAACACTATTATACACATTGGAACAGTTAAATGAATGTACACGTTACGATATATATAGTCGACGACGGAACGGTCTTGTAGGCAATATTATATACATCATACAATTTTGAAGTAAAACTTCTTTAGGCGCGACTATATAACTGTACTATATAACTGGACGACAATACAACGGAAGTCCGTTACTAGCGTAGCGATAATGGAAATAATAATTTTCAATAGGGGGTCTGGATGGTAGCATCTATAGGAAAAAGGAAACGTGCATTTAAAAAAGAAACATTTTCAAAAAGAGAACACAGTTTAGTTGCAATTCATTCAGAAATTGAAATATTATGAACCGCACGCGTATAGTTATTTTTTTAATACAATATTTTTTTATGTACTATTTACACACCCCATTACAGTTAAATAGCTTAAAGATATATTAACATGTCTATATAAACGTTAAATAATAAAATAAAAGACAATTTCATGCATTTCTATCTCCCACAAAAGCATGAGTAGTGCCTTGTACCTATTAGTAACACATCTGAGCTCATCGTGAGAAATTATGTACTGTAACATTCCTTTATCGTAAAAGGGGGTGCACTCTTATATTATAAAGAAATATTTTAATACGATACACGCCTCGAGACTTGTACTCTTGATAGCGCTTGATCATGACAGGCTATCTTTTTTGAAACATGCCTTCTGTTTCGAACGTGTTAGGTTCTTATGTATGCATAAAATTATTTATATTTCTTAACGAAAGTAAATGTATATTATTCAAGAATCTTTATACGATTATTCAGGGCTTTAACCAAAGATTCGGAATGTCTCTATTGACGATTAATTTTGTGTTTATTTTGAACTGGTTTATGTTTATTAAATTGGTGCAGCAACGAGAGATGAAACATTTACCAATAAAGGCAAGAAAGCCAAGACATACTTAGGTGGTAGAGTCACGCTGAAGCTATTACTAGCTTTAGCATGAATGGGTCGGCTCGTCAAAGGATAGTATCATCTTCTCATAGAAAACCGACGTGAAGTAACAGTGCTTGCATAGTTGCGTTTCGTTCGGTCAATGGGAGCGCCGAAGGCCCACCTCTTCTCACCTTCCCCTCTCCTCTTCCTTCCCTCCGCTCCTATCTCAACACAGGTCGGCAACGCACTTGCGAGTCCCCTGGTATAGCAAGTGTTTATGTACGTTGATGATCACTTAAAATCAGGTGACCCACCTGTTGGTTTGCCTCCTATGATATAAAAAAATGTTGGATATAGGCAGCCTTTGCTCCAAGGACAAAAGTTTTAAGAAAGTACCATGGGGTTTTAGTTTATGCGACCAGGACATATCTATTCTTAGTTGCCCGGCGTGATGAATATTCATTAGGGGTCACCTCATGAAAAAAAGATAATGTTGATGAGAGACGAGAATAAGAATCAAAATCATTGATCTATAATAGGTTAGAACGATCATAAGTGTTTATTCACAGATAATATATTTGTACTGTTGTTTTTATATAGCTTGCCACCAGGTGACGCTGTACCACTTTAACTGTTATTAATATTGATATGCGTATTCTCTCTCAACAGAGAATATTTATATAATAGCCATTTTGACATAACTCAACTAGTAATTACAACAAATAATAAGGAAAGTATAAAGAGCCGTGATCAAAACTAGTATTCTAAAAACAAGTCGATCAACAATCAATCGAACAGTCAATATATTACTTTTTTTATGTCATATTTTAGTAATACACAATTTGATACTTTATATTATTGATACACAAGCCTACGTTTGACTTCAATCACACCAAATGGCAAATGATGAAGACAAGGATAACAGAATTTGTTTCCTGAGTATTTATTGAATCATTCTTTGCTTGAAGAGCGTAAGGTCGGAAAAACAAACGTCGGTTGCGAATTGTACTATTTAGAAATAAAGATATTATCAAAAAAAAGTAGTTCTACGCGTCTATGTGTTTTCATACATGTATACTATACTTATATAAAACTAGCCTCTGCCTGCGACTTCGTTCGCGTTCTCAAAAGGAAAAAAAATCCCGATTTTGAAACATTTTTCATCTGTACTCCGCTCCTATTGGTCTTAGCGTGATGATATATAGCCTATAACCATTCTCGATGAATGAGCTATATAACTGAAAGAATTATTCAAATCGGACCAGTAGTTCCTAAGATTATCCCCTACAACGTCACAAACTCACAAACATTACCTCTTTATAATATTAGTATAGATAAAGATATTCTAATGAAGTCGTGAGGAGTTTTATGGCGCTTCCACTAATAAGGCTGTTTAAAAATTATGATATATATAAAAATAAAGTATGCCAGAATTATACCTCTTAAAATTGCATACACAAAAGTCCGAGTTGGTAAGTATATGTCAAATCAAATCCAATTAGCAATACGATTACATTAATATTTAAATTTAAACGTAGCTTTTAGAATTTTGATAAACAGTAAATATCAAAGCACTAAAACATGAATGTAATTCGTTTACACACCGTTTATGACGCCTCATTATTACATTGCACTCATATGAAGCTAGAGTGGGGAACCTAAGCATACGACATTAAAGAAATTTCGTCACAAGTACATATCGAGACAAAGGCACAGTGAAAAGCAGTTTCAGCGTGATATAACCGATGGTTATTGTGGAAAGGCTGTGGCTTTGAAGCTGGGGAGAGTGAGGAGTGGGGTGGAGGCGGTGTAACGTAGGTCAGCAAGGCCGTGAGAACGCGCGCGCGCCGCCGGTTCCCAGGCACGCGCCGCCCGCGCTCGGCTCGCGACCTCACCGACATCCGAAGCTGGCGAAATTGGAACGCGATAAAATAAAAGAATTCGATTTAACTTAATAAATATACGCTTAGAATATTTGGTTGTAGATGGCGTTACTTTGCAAAAATCCAACATTAAGGTTTATAGTGTACGGTACTTTGAACTTCCGCCTGGAATAAATTGGCCGCTACAACTGCAACAAAAAAGGATTTTATGTATCCGAGATGTACCTGAAAAAGATAAATTTGAAACTAGTTATAGAGAGAAAGCGAAATATTAGTAACTAAAGAAACTAAAAACGCGTTTTTGGTAGATGGATAGACCTGACGGCGTGGCGGTTAACACTGTTGGTATGTAATTGTAAATAAATATATGTAATTAATTAAAATATGTTACAGATTAACGTGTAGTAATAACAATCGATTATACGTGTTTCGCTTCATTACGGAGTATCTTCTTAAATTTTTGCTCTCTCTCTCTCTGTTATAAGTTTTACACGTAACTTTTTCAGGTACACCTCGGACAAATAAAATGAAACATTTTGTTGAAGTGAGACGTAGTAGCGACCAATCTATGCCAGCCAGGAGTGTAAAGTAACGTCCACTATAATATTTACACTTAGAATATATAATGAAACCAATGAACAATAACACAAGAAATACACAAATGATGATAATGCCATTTTAGTGGTTATCTCACATGTTTCACGTTTTAGGTTCATTTATATAACAATTCTCAACCACTATGTTTATTACAAGGTTTAGGTAAGGGTGTTGCGAATTTATAAAGAGCATGTGTGTGCGTCGCTGATCTATAGTGTAATTAGCTGTTGAGAAGCTTGCAGATTTGGAAATCCCAATCTTCGGACTTATAAACCTTGTGGCGGTTGCTGTTGATTTCATATTGGACCCTGCTTACCATAAGCTACAGTGGTATCACTTTACAGTGCTAGAATAGGAAAGAATGGTGATGAAATAATTTCATGATTTCATGGTAATAGGTCTTTTTCTGAGCCCGTCTGGTCAACTGTAACCCTCAAAAAGAAGATCTGTCGCCGAACACCTATAGATGAGATATATTTAAGAGCCAGTTCCAGTCTATGTTCAACGTGTTAACCATCTTAACCCACATCGTCATTTAACTTCACGTGAGATTGTGGTCAAATCCTAAAACAATAAAAGAACAAAAAAAATGTGTATAGTTCACACGCGGTGGAAGTGAAACTTTCAAAACGAAAGCGATAAGATCGTATGTCTCACTACTCGCCAATACCCGAAAACAAGCAAGACATTGCTTCCACTCTACCCGACACAATATTTACTGCCAGCATTATTCGTCACACAAAAAGATTAAGGATCAAAATTTCAAAGCTCTTTCCATAAGAAATTTCACGTCATCTACGCCTATAGGTGGTAGAGCCACGCTGAAGCTATTACTGGTTCAGTATGAATGGGTGGGCTCGCAGGGGATAGTATCATCCGCTCACAAAAAACCAGTATGAAGTAATAGTGCTTGCATTGTTTCGTTTCGTTCGGTCAGTGAAAATCCAACCTCCCCTCCCATCTCCTGCCTTTCTTCCCCTCGCTCTTCCCCGTACACATTCTTCCCTCTAACTATTCCCTCCCCCCTAACACAGTCTGGCAACGACTCTCCTAGTATTCTAGTGTCTATAAATTGCAGTGATTACTAAACATCAGGTATCCCCCCCTGTTCGTTTGTCTCGTATGATAAAAAGAAAAACAAAAAACGTCAAAAATGTAATAAACGCATTCAGTATAACCAATAATTAATATTTTCCAAGTTCCCATTGAAGCAGCGGGTGTACATACGACGAGGCGGCAGCAAAAGCGGCGAGGTCGAAGCGGTCGTGTCGCGCGCCTCTCGGCTCAGACGTGGTCGTGGGACGATACTAATGTTAGACGCGCTCACCTTAGCTCAGCTCGGGGCTATGTACGAACAATATTGAATTATATCAGATGATTAACGATTATTTGTGGTAAACTTAGATATAAGGATAATAGGATTTATTGTAAACCTACTATTTCAGTTTGTCTTTAAAGCGTATTCAGTATAAGAGCTATTTGCCCTTTTAGTTTATGTAATTCAAACACTGCTTATAAGATAATTATTTCGGATGATTCTAATTAATTCCAATTTTTCATATGTATACAAATTTAGTCTGATGTGGAATACTATTCGCACCTCTGGGACAGTTCTGTACAGTAACCTTTAGAAGCCCTGGACAAGTTGCAGAGAAAGGCTGCTCGTATTGTTAATGATGTAGGTATTGCAGAGTTTGTAGAGCCGCTTCAGTTGCCCAGGGATGAGTTTTATTTCCTCGAACTGATTACGCTATTGACCTAAAAAAGTCTTCACAGCTTCACCGGACTACGCCAGGGATGAGTTTCACTTAGCTTGTTCTACATTCTCTTCTGAACACGGAAAATGTTCTATAAAGCTATTCAATTTAATCCCTTCCTCTCCATTCCACATAGGATGTAAATCTGATCTGTTGAACTAAAAATTCCGCAACATCTTATCTTTGCCTCACCATGAAACTGCGAAAAATCTTCCGATCAGTTTGCTCTCTCCTTCCTATAACAAATGGTTCTGAATCATAACATAAACGTACATTTACGAAGGCCTGCATGACAGCGGCGACTGGCGAGGGATAGTTTGTCTCACAATGGTCGCTGTTGTTTTGTATTGTACTATACTTAATATCAGGCATAGTGCAGTCACTTTTAATGTACTTACACTTTGCTGTCACTATATAGAGAGGTACATGAACTTAATTGCGATGCATTCAGCAGTATAGCCATAAAAATTAAAAAACGGACAGCCATACAGAATATGTAACTTTCGATTATTTCAATATTTCGTGTTAAAGCTATATAAGTATAACGTTATCTATTAAAACATCATTCTAATATAACTTAAATTACACGCAACGTAAGAGTAAATATTATATATATCTAATGAAAACATATTATAGTATAAAATAGGAGAAAATATTGGAATGAATTGGTTCACTTAGATGTTAGTTTTGTCTTTTAGATTAAATTTACATTTTTTTAAATAATATCCGAAACTATAGCAATTATATAAGTGTAGAAAGGCGTAAAACACTAGTAATTGTTTTTAATTAACAATTATTAAAACACTAAAAGATAAATTATGATTTTAATTTCTCTAAATCGTGCATATTTCTGGCATTTACATAATAAATAGCATACATTCTTACGATTCTTACGCTTCTTATATGCGTTAAAAAACAACTTATTACAATTTAGATTTTAAACTATCTAATGTTGAGTCTTTGTGTTTAGAATTACGTATATGCTTATTTTTAAAAAGAGTATAAATAATTGAAGCAATATCTATCTAATATTTTTATATTTGTATATATTCAGAATCTCGAAAACGGCGTCATCTATTTCCGTGAAACTTGGTGTGTAAGTAGTTTCGGGGACGATAAATACATCTAACTAGATTTTATTCATAGAAAACTTTTTTAAATTGAGATTTCAGGCAACAAAAAAATATAGCTAAAATATGAAGGTAAATTTCGCCGCCGCTGTCAAAACAAAAATAGCTCAAGTGAAAATGGTTGCTGCGAAAATCCATGTAACCCCAGTTCGAATCTGAGTGTATATATATTTTTTTGTAAATAATGATAATTTATAAAGCAAACCTAACAATTTATTTTAATTAAAAAAATGTTTTTTAAAGGTCGCCCAGGTACTATACAATATATAAAGATGTAAAGCCTCTTGTCAATATTGCAGAAGTCATACGTAGTGAGGGTTTTATATTTTAGAAGAGACACAGTCCTCCCTCAGACACAAGCTCACTTTGTATAAGACGTGTATCCGTCCCGTGATGACATATAGCTGCCCCGTTTTTGTGCATATGTCCAAAGATATCTTTCATAAGCTGCAGGTTCTCCAAAATCGTGTTTTACGTAAAGTAACCGGTGCCCCGTGGTACATCCGGAGAGTCGATCTCCATAAAGACCTAGAGATCCCTTCTATCTGGGCGTACGTAAAATCACTTACGACTAGTTATTTTGAAAAAGCCGCGAATCATCCCAGTCCGTTAGTGGTATCCGCCGCACAATACAAACCCGTACCGAACGCTGCGCATTATTATAGACGTCCGCGACATATTTTAATCGACCCTCCTGATGAATATGAATAACGGCAGTGAACGATCAGTACCAGCCTGTCTCTCCAAACAGAGCGTGTTCACGCCCACGCCCGCGTAACCACAGATCACGCCGCCGTGGTCTGGGTGTAAGTTTCGCTCCCGCACACCAGATTAGGCACCCCTCGGCAGCGGCTCAAGTCTAGGTTCGATCCCTCGGCAGGGAGCCCTTGAGTGTGTTACTTGCGCGATACAGTGACATAAAAATTTACATCACTGCTACAACACTACACGATCACCCCCACAAACGTGCACGCCTACACGCTTACATATGGAAGTGCAAGGGTTTTATTTTTTCCCTTATCGAACTGGAAAAACTCTAATTTTCCGATAAAAAAAAATATATGGAGGGGTTGTTGAGGCGTGTTTGCTTGGTACACATATGCGTCTCAACAACTCAAACATATATGAATAGTTAGCTAGGTTAGCTAAGATAGGTCGCGAGTTTGCATGTAACAGGCAACAGCCAAGCCGAGGTGTGCCGTGCACCCTTGAGCTAGTTGCTCAAATAAAATCGGCTGAGTGCCTTAAGCGCTCGTCTTAGTAGTTCGGTGAAGCCCTTAAGACCTTGCTAGGTCAGTAGCGTAGTCAGTTCGACAAAAAAAAGAAAAAAAAGAGACACAGTCCCAATATCAGGACGAATATACAGTCCGCGCCAAACTATTCGACCGATCTGAATATAGTTGTGCAGGTCACAATTTTAAGTATAGATACGTATTATATTATATGTACATTGAGAAAACTAAAGGTTACATAATCATCAATTTTAGATTCGTACAATGATAAATAATCTTTTATTGCCCTCTTAAATATACTGCGCTCAAACCCAAACTTAACATCTACATTCAGACCGGCTAAAAAGATTGACAATGATTGTATTATATGATTTTTGTTTCAAGAGTAAATCCATCGAAATTGTACGATTTTTTAAATTTCGAAATGACTACGCTGTTGACCCAGCATGGTCTTAACAGCATCACCGGACTACTAAGGCGAGCGCTTAAGGCACTCAGCCGATTTTATTTTGGCAACCAGCTCAAGGGTGCACGACACACCTCGGCTTGGCTGTTGCCTGTTGCATGCAAAATCGCAATCTATCTTAGCCAACCTAGCTAACTATTCATATATGTATGAGTTGTTGAAACGTATATGTGTCCCAAGCATACACGCCTCAACAACTCCTCCGTGTATTTATCATCGGAAAATTGAGAGTTTTTCAGTTCGATAAGGGAAAAAAAAGTAAACCCTTCCACTTTCATGTGTAAGCGAGTAGGCGTGCACGTGTGTGGAGGTGATCGTGTAGTGTTGTAGCAGTGATGTATATTTGTGTGTCATCGTGTATCGCGCAAGCAACGCACTCAAGGGGTCCCTACCGAGGGACCAAACCTAGTCTTGAGCCGCTGCCGTGGGAGGTCTAATCGAGTGTGGGGGAGCGAAATTAACCCCCAGACTACGGCGGCATGATCTGTGGTTACACGGGCGTGGGCGTGAACACGATCTGTTTCGAGGGACAGGCTGGTACTAGTCGTTCGCTGAAGTGATTGAATCAGGAGGGTCGGTAAAAATGTGTCGCGGACGTCTTTTATAATGCGCAGCATTAGGTACGGGTTCATAATTTGCGGCGGATACCACTAACGAACTGGAATGATTCGCGGCTTTTTCAAAATAATTAATCGTAAGTGATTTTACGTACGCCCAGATAGAAAGGATCTCTAGGTCTCTACGGAGATCGACTCTCCGGATGTACCACGGGGCACCGGTCACTTTACGTTAAACACGATTTTGGAGAACCTGCAGCGTATGAAAATTATCTTTGGACATATGCGCAAAAACGGGGCAGCTGTATATAATCACGGGACGTATACACGTCTTATACAAAGTGACCTTGTGTCTGAGGGACATCTTACTCTTATGACAAAGCAATAGATGGAGGCGACCCAAGACCATAGCGGCTTTGTTTCGCACTCTGTCCATATGTGAATTGAACTTTAAATGTCTATCTAATGTAACTCCGAGATATTTGACCTCTTCGACCCAAGAGATATCGATTCCGTATAGCCTGATGGGCTCAAATTTATTAGCGCGTTTCGTGGGATCGAAGAGTATTGCGGCACTCTTATCGGGATTGACTTCTCAAAAAATTGTATGATATTAGTTTGAAATATACGAATTTCTTGCGGTCATACCACGTCTTATCGCACGTGCTGAGGTCCAACTTTGTGCGTGTCAAGAATTCGTTCCATATATTTTGCATTTATTTCACATCGTAAACGCATTGTGATGTATGTTATATGGTGGCTTGCTGTATGATATAATCTACATATAAATAGGCTGTATACATATAAATCGATTCCGTATATGATTTTAAGTTGAAAATATGTGGCAGTCTAGTGTGATCCGGTGGTGCATTGAGAGTCAGTTCTTTCTAGACTTAATTACAATATATTCTTACAATATATTACAATGTATTCTTACAATATATTCTTAAGTCATGTCATCATTTTATATCCTAAGAGTTTGTAGTTAAGCAAACAAAACCTATAAACAAACCTGTCCTTGCTAATATCGTATATGCGAAATTGAATTATTTAAATTTTTGTTACGTTTCCACGGCCTATGGTCATGCATACATGTTATCAGAGGTACAGAAGAGAAGGAATGTTAATTAAAATATAATGTTAATCAAAAAGGAATGTTTGCGAGGAAGAGGTCAAATGTTAATTAACGCGAGGGAAGCTGCGGGCAAAAGTATATAGTAAATCACTGTCACGCCACGCCATCATGCTTCAGTCCATCATTATACCTCCATTTGTGACTAAAACTCCATTTGTGACGAAAAGGTGTTGTTGATTGACACGAAAGTGAAAACCTATAACGTAGAGGCCATACCTTCATATTATTGCGTATTTTTGGTATATGATCGCTTGGATATAAATATTCAAAGCTATTTTTATACATATAATGTCAGGTTTTCTTAAGGACGCGCTCGCAAAAAAGGTCCATTTTCACTGTTTTTCGGCAAGAATTACAACAAAACTACTCAACTTTCGTAAACATAATGACTAACTACAGACACATTGAACCTTTAACGATGTTGTACGGATGATTGTTTTTTAAATGTAATGAGTTTTCATTTAAAATAATCAATTCTCCGTAGTCTCCTGGCGCAAAACAGCCTGATTTTCGGTATCAAAATCTCAGTAACTTTACGGTTTTCTTAATTTTAAAAAATACCTGATTATGCTACATATAATCAAGCTTAAATAACATGAAATAAAATTCAAGTTATGTATACTACATCTGAGAAAATAATTATCTAGTTGTGAACAAAATTTCACCATTTTATGTTAATTATGTAGACTTTAACTCCTATAGAATAAGGTTCAATTTATTTCTTTATTTAGATTCGATTGACACAAAAGTATGAAAGAAGGTTTCACATCGTGTTAGACCGCGCTCTGGCGCGATACGGTAAGGACGTGTACGTCGTTTTGCACTCGACTGGTAAAAAATAAATCGCTGTAGAAATACGTATACACTTCACAAAACGTTTTGATCATTTCGAAATACTAACCAACTTTTTATAGTGGTTTATATTTCTAGTAGTAAGAGACACCGTAATTAGGTTGAAACAAAAATTCTAAATTTAGTTTTTATTACGTTAGTTCTTTTTATATTTTATGTTTTGAGGTACTGTTATGGAACTTCTTCATGGGTAGAAATACATATGTCGTCTTTGTAGTCCTCTTGTTAGTAGTGACGAGAATTTACCAGAGGACTTAACAAAGTGAGCTGATGGTGGTATCCAGAAATTGTTATCGAACTCCTTAACAGGTAGAAATAGATATGTCGTCCTTGTAGTCATTTTGTTAGTAGTAACGACAGCTTACCACAGGACTGAACAAAATGATCTGATGACGACCCACTTCAAAAGCTGTTATGGAAGTCATTGATGGATAGAAACAAATATGTCTTGTTTGTACTCATTTCGTTAGGTAATAACAAAATGGAATCATAATGGACTCTTAGCAACGTGTAGGGAGCTCTTTCATGGGTAGAAATATATATGTCGTTTTCGCATCCTCTTTATTAATTTTTATTATCTATTCAGAATATATATAATAATATCATAAACATGCTGCAGAATTTACAAACAAATGTAATCTTTCAAAAGAATCAAATATAAGGCTTATTCTTTATAAGAACATGATCACTCAAGTCTTGTTTATAATGAAACGAATCATTTGGTGAAAAGTGTATCTAAGCTAGAGATGCAAAGTTTATCGGTGGAATTAGGGTTCGTTTCACACAAAGGCCGTCATATACTGCTTGTTGTACTATCGGTATTACAACTTACAATTCAGGTGTTTTGTAGTATGTTGTACACAATATTATTTTTGATATAGAAGCAAATGCTAAGTTAAAAATTCTCCTATCTAAATCTCTGAGCACAAACTCATGTTTGTATTCTATATGTACTAAAATTCAATTATCACGATATAGCCACTTGTCTAGCCCATGAGGAATTAAACATTAATAAGACACTGTGATACTTTTCAGCATAAACTCCATATTTCTAGTTACTCTATACTATACAAAAATTTTGGTATCACGACAAAGATACGCTTACGCAGCTAGCGCATCTACGCATGAGAAATGAAACTTTCATCAGATAGTGTGAGACTAAACATCTGAACCCAAACCTGATGTATGTAGCTACTATGAATACAAAAGTTCAATTATCATGATATAGCTACTCATCTGATCTATAAAATGAAACGTTGATCTGACTCTATGAGACTAGACCACTTATCGCAAAGTTGAGGTTTCTAGTGATTATCAGTACCAAAATTCTGTTATCATGATACAGCTACTCATTTGGTCTATGAGAAATTATACTCTTATCTGATGCGACAAAACTCAACTTCAGAGCGCAAACTTCACGTGTATAGCTATTATTAATATTTAAAAAAAATTATCACGAAATAGCTCTCACCAAGTCCTAAGATATGAAACATTTAGCTGACACTAAGCCATTGAGTGCAAACTCAATGTTTCTAACTATTAGTACTTTACTAAGATTATCAAAAATACTGTTTTCACCAAACTTTAAAAAATCGAAACCTTGGTCCTACACTAAGAGACTAAACATCTGAGCATAACTTGATGTTTCTAGCTATTACCTAAACTATGATCCAGTTACCACAATACTACTCTTCATGAAAATGTTGAGAAATTAAGCCTTGATCGGGCACAAAGCGGCTAAATATTTGAACACAAATTCGATGTATCTGTCTATTACGTATACATATTTACGTTTAGTTATACTGTTTTTAAGTGAGTATGACCTTGAGAAACTATAATTTATTTTGGTACTATTACATCAAATACAACAAAAAGTAGAACATAAATAATTAAATATTGTAATATTTGTATAAAAGTATCGAAGCCGTTTATAGCGCAGTATTACTGCGGGGCTTATAAGTTTTCATGTCTGTGTGAATGAGCTATACGCGTCTAGTAGAATTCGAAGCCGAAACTGAACTTCTAAAATTTGAGAGCGCGTCCTTAAATGATTTAAAGTTGGATGATTACAAACTCTAAGGAAGATGACATCAACACATAATATATTTGTATTTATGAACAAACTCCTTTTTTTAAAAAGCTACTATATAAAATTTAGGGGTGTAAGGGGTGTCGAATAATATCTTAAGACTTGAGACACCCAAGCCAACCTCACCTGCACGTGGTGCACCCTGCTGATCAACGAACGAGGTAATGGCACAAGCAAGGTGGTAGGGTTTTACAGCCCGACTGGGTCGCAACCACCATGTATATGGCGAAAAAGCCCATCATAGTGACTCGCTACTGCGTGTCGCGTTTCGGGATCAGCCTGTGCATATCCAGTACCGAGTGACTTTCGTCATTATGGCCGGCATGACAGCGGCGACCGGCGATGGATAACCTGTCTATCGGTGGTTGCCGATGTTTTTGGATTGTACTATGCTTAACATCAGGCATAGTACAGTCACTTTGTCGTGCTTCAATAAAAAAAAATGCTGCTACGAGTCCATAAATTTAAAAGGCGATTAAAAGCTGTAAGCTTTCCACAATGCAAAGATTTGATTAGTAGAACACATCTATAAGTATTGAAATCGCTCACGACAGACGTTAATTCCAGTAGCGAATCGTACAAACCGACCATTATGAAAGACGTTGCACTGAACTACAAAGTATTTGCCCGCTAATAACTGAACGAAATTACTACTCATCAGAACGTCGAGATTGCGGACCAATCCTTCTGAATTGCTCTTTATCGAGATATAATGTTCATTCGTGATTGTATATTATGACGAATGATGTTGTTTTAGAGTTATGTTCATGTATTTTGTGCACAAAGATAGGAAAATAATAAGACTTATAGGACGGAATTAATTTTTTTCAGAGCGGATACTAGTATATCCTTCATAACATTATAAACTAACTTCTCAACTTTACATTATAGTAGATTATCAATCCATCAGTTATGTATAATAATAATAAAGCCATTTCATTTATTCCATATTTCAAATTTGTAACTATATTTACTTAAAAGGACCTGGAATACCGAGCCTAGCTCGGTTCTTTAAAAAATATATTTTAAACTAGCTGTTACCCGCGGCTTCGCACGCGTTTTTTTTAATATATTAACTAAATTTAAAATTGTGATTACACATCTAGTGTAAATTACAATAATACTATTTCACAAATATTTGTATCACACGCACATCATCTACAGTAACAAGTAACGTGTACATTATGTATGTGAATACTAATAGTGTATCGAATGGGATGGAATTATGATCAGCCACATAACTGGAATTTTAAACTATATATCACCCTCAGTGCTCACACTATATAAGAAAATAATGAAAATATGAAGCTACACATTATCGAACAATATTAAATAAAACAGCTAATTAGTTACTTAATTGCCCGTAAAATTGCCGTTCAAATATTACTTGTAGTCAGGTGAAGCTGTTAAGCGTAGTCATTTCTAAGAAAAAAAAACATTCAAATAGGTCCAGTCGTTTCGGAGATTACCCGGAACAAATAAAAAAACAGACATATCGACAGAGTTAAAAAAATGTTGATATTTGTAGCATCACAGATTTTATTCACCAAAAGTAATTTATTTTAATATAAATTACACTCACTTTACTTTTATAATACGTGATATATCACAAATAAAAAATTGGCAACAAAATTAATGTAGAATAGAGTTTTTTAAGAGTGTTTGGCGGGATTTCAGTCTGTCATGTAGTGGATTTTATATTTTTTTCATAATATTGTGTTACATGATTCTATATCGTGTAGAAATTGGTTGCGTATTATATAATATCGTTCGTTTATTTTGCATAAGTGAAATGAATGAAAAATAAAACCACGAAGCATTAATTCTATGGTCTTGAAGATTAAGAAGATAAAAAATTACGTTATATTATGTAGAATATTCGGCGCTTATACCTTTACATTAACTTGGACATAGAAGAAAACTAATTATATTGACAACTTCAGAATTGGCTGTATGGATTAATTCCTTCGATTGTCTTATTGGATGAATATTATTACTACTAAACTTTCTGAATAACAACACAAAATAAACTTAAGAAATGTTTGCGATATAAACGTAACACGTATAATTAAAAATCGAAAACAAAACTAACGTAGAATAAACTTTTTTAATAGGAATACAAAATAGACCATGAAAATATTTTTGATATAATGTTATCGCGTTACCATGGCAACACATATAATACTGACATTAACACCCAGCGGAAGCTTCCAAAGTAGCCCGATTTTGAGACATTCTTCATTAGTGCTCAGCTCCTTGTGGTTTTAACGTGATGATATGTATCCTAGAGCCATCCTCGATAAATAAGCTATCAAACACTAAAATAAACTTTCAAATCGGATCTGTAGTTCTTGAGATTATCGCGTTCACCCAAACAAACAAACTCTTCAGCTTTATATATTAGTATAGATTAAAATAAACGGTTGGGTTTGCCTTACAAAATTAGCATTTTATTATCAAAAAAAATTTTAAAAAAAGATATATTTTTTGCTGTCACTCACATTCGAACTGGGGTTAGGTTTGTTTTGACAGCGGCGGCGAAATTTACCTTTATATTCTAGCTATATTTTTTCATTGCTTGAAAACTCATAAAAAAAAGTTTTTTATGAATGAAATCTAGCTAGATTAATTTATCGTCCCCGAAACCACTTACAAACTAAATTTCTCGGAAATCGCTAACGCCGTTCTTGAGATCCTGAATATATAACAATATGAAAATATATAAGAACTAGCTGTTACCCGCGGCTTCGCACGCGTTTTTTTATATATTAAATAAATTTAAAATTGTGATCACACATGTAGAGTAAATTACAAAAATATTTGTAATCGCATATAAACATACGACTTTCAATTATATTTATTCTTGCAGTCCCGTATAGCGCACGTTACACACGCATGTTTACAGTGAACAACATATTTTTTATTAATTTCACACGGACGAATGCACGGATAACAGTTTATTACTACATAGTGTAAAACAAAGTCCCGTTCCGCGTCTGTCTACATGTCTGATCGCGATAAGACCAAAACTAAAGAACGCCTCTTCATGTCCTTTTCACTTATATATAATTATTCTTGGCAGAGGTTTAGGTATAGTTTGTCTTATTATCGTAGTCCGGTGAAGCTGTTAAGACCTTGCTAGGTCAATAGCGTAGTCAGTTCGAGAAAAAAAAAAGTCTTATTATCAGGGCGGGCAACGTTTGCTGAACCCGCTACCTTAAAATAAAACAGATAATTAGTTACTTATTTGCCCGTAAAATTGCCGTTCAGATATTACTTGTAGTCCGGTGAAGCTGTCATTTCTAAGAAAAAAAACTGTTCTATTAGGTTCAGCCGTTTCGAAGATTACCCAAAGCAAATAAAAAAACAGACATTCGACAGAATTAAAAAAAAATGTTGATATTTGTAGCATCACAGATATGTTTATTCACCAAAAAATATTTATTTTAATATTATATACACACACTTTATTTTTATAGTACGTAATATATCACAAATCAAAAATTGGGAACAAAACTAACGTTGAATAACCTTTTTGAGGAGTTTTTGACGGTATTTCAATCTGTCATGTAGGGGATTTTATATTTTATTCATAATCTTGTGCTATTTGACTCTATATTGTGTTAAATTGGCGGCGTTTTATGTATTATGGTTTGTTTATTGTGTATAAGTGAAATGAATGAAAAATAATACCACGAAGCACATGTATTCTGGGGTCTTGAAAATTAAGAAGATAAAAATTTACGAAATATTATGTAGAAGATTTGGCGCTTATACCTTTACATCAACTTAGACATAGAAGAAAACTGGGTAGAGAATACATAAGAACTACCTATATTTACAACTTCAGAATTGGCAGTATGGACTAATTCCTTCGCCTGTATTGATGGACGATTATTATTACTACTAACCTTGAATAGCAGCACAAAATAGACTTTAAAAATTTTTACGATAGCTATGTACTACTTATAATCAAAAATTAGAATTAAAAATAACGTAGGGTAAACCTTTGAACAGGAACACAAAATAAACCCTAATAATATTTCCGATAGAATGTTATCATGTTACCATGGTAACGCATATAATACTGGCACTGACACGCAGTGGATGCTCTAAAAATAGCCCGATTTTGAGACATTCTTCATTAGTGCTCCGCTCCTATTGATTTTAACGTGATGGTATGTAGCCTATAGCCATCCTCGATAAATGAACTATCTAACACTGAAAGAAACTTTCAAATCGAACCGGTAGTTCTTGAGATTAGCGCGTTCAACCAAACAAACAAACAAACTCTTCAGCTTTATAATATTAGTATAGATTGCTCGATTAAAGGTATTAGATTAGTTTTTTTCGTTTGAAATATGGACCCCTGTTTGGTTCAAGGCCTTCTTCATCTTCTTCCAAAGACCTTTATCCTTGGCTAAGCTAATCGAATCGGATCCTGTCACTCGTGTAATATCATCAACCCGCCGTCTTATTGGTCGACCAACTTTCCTCTTTCCTTGTAGACCTTACCATGTTAGACTTTCTACTGTCCATCTTTTATCAGAGTAGCGTGCGATATAAGCATACTTCCATTTTAGTATGAGTGTATACGTGAGGACATCAGTTATTTGGGTTCTTTGTTTAATTACGTTAGTGTTCACATTGTGTCTTCTCCAGATTTTCAACATACTCCTTTCCGAAGATGTTTGGCTACTTTTGATTTTTATCTCACTTTGTTGGTAACGACCCCAGTTTGGCAATCGTAAAGTAATCAGAACAGAAGCTATGTATCAAAAACTATCTGAAGGGGCTGGTGAGACCGTGTAAATAGGCCTATGTAACTGAGATGTAAATAACGGAGAGCTTACGAGCGGGTGGTGGCCTTGCTTATAAATAAATAAAAACAACAAGAACTCCAAATAATAAGCGTGGACTGACCTGTAACTCAGCACCTTGTCCGGAGCAGCGGCGTCTCAAGCAAGATGAGCGGTGTCTGGATATTCTTCTCTAGCTATGAACGGGTGAAGCGGATATATGCGGAAAATAGTCACAGGAAAAACTTAAAGCGCAATGCTTTATCGACAGCGGTATCAAGCAAACTGTATGTAAAAAACAGATCGGTGCGCTGCGTCAACTTTTAAAATCGTTCCATTTTTATTCAATTCAAATTTTTCTTCTTATTCGATAATGTTGACAACCAGGAAGATCCCTTATAGTATCTACATGCTCCGTACTCGATCAATGAGGTACAAACTAAAAACACATCTCATTATTTGAAGCGCAGCTATTAAATTTATTTATAAGAGGCCAACCTCTATCTTTTTTAAATGCCAACTGTAGTTCCCTTTAAAAATTTCTTTCAGTGTCCAGAATTTCTTCCAAGTTATATTTATTCCTTAGGTTATTTCATGTTCATTACTGCATTTGTTGAGAAATAGCTGTTTTCTCAAATATATAATCTTGCTGACATATTCTATATTGTTCTCTTTTATGGCAATTGGCCTCTGATGTTTATTAGTAATTATCTTGGTTTTATTTACATTCATTTCTAAACTAATGTCTAAGGTCTCTTGATCTAGTGATATCATAATTTCCTCCAAGTCCTTAGAGGTTTCAGCTAGTATTGCTATATCATCCATAAATCTTAGATGGTTTAGGTAGCGTCTGTTGACATAGACTCCTTTCTTTGACCAATCTATTTATGTATAATACTGTAAGCTTGAGCACCCTTGCTGTATGAGAACTATATCTTAACCATTTTTAAATGAATATCCATTTAATATATTAACTTGATTTACACGCATCTCTTGCAAGCTCAGAGAGGTGTAACAGATTTCACTTGACAGTAAGCCAGTGTGTTATTCGCTTTTCATCGTAATCTACTGTTATATATTATAAGTAACAAACCAATAATAACAAATCATTACCTAAATATGAGTGTGCCTACATAGTAAGAAGTTAGACCGTGTTGTCGGCTACGGGAGACGCTGTTTCTTAAAAAAGCAATTCACTTTTGGGTTACATTAATTTTAGTTTTAATGATTAAAATGAGCTTGGCTTAAGCATACCTATTATTTGAAATCTACTGCCATACCTAGATACCTACAAGTATAACAATATAGTTATATATAGTACAGTTATATTACTCAGACTAGGAATAACTTGTAGTCCGGTGAAGCTGTTAAGACCTTGATAGGTAAATAGCGTGGTCAGTTCGAAAAAAAAACTAAGAATAACTTCTATAGTCTAGAAAATTTATTACTGAATTTAGAAATTACTTTTGAAGGCAATGAAGTTTATAATTCAGTCTACGCATTGCTTCTGACGACTAAAAACTCACTTACTATGTACATTTTCAAACTTGACTTGCCTTGTGTTATTTTTACATAATACGTTTGACTTCTTATACATTGTACTGCGCGTGGACACCACACAGCTTGTCCCACTTTATTTTTATTTTTTTTTCGTTAATTGATTTTTCGATGTATATATCATGATAATCATTTTTAAATAAGGGTCAAGTGTCTAAGTAGGAATAAAAGTGATCAAAATATATCTAGTAGCTTTTAGATGTTTAATAATTATCACCATAGCTTCATCTTCAATACATATAATAAGAATCTGACGTGATTTTTTAGATTTCTGTGAAAAAAAAACTGTTGCAGGTGTCTAGGAATAAGTAATAAAATAGGTTTCAATCATTCAAATGTCTGTCTGTCTGTCTATATGTTTGGAGCCACATCACTACTAAAGTACTCGTGCACTATAAAACATCGCCAAGAAAACCATAAAACATAACTCGAGTGAACGTCTTCGAGTAATTTTAGTCTTTATATCATTAAAATTTGTCCGCTCTATCAAAAGTGATTGTAATTTGAAGGGCGGCTCGAGTAAATTACGAGTGAAGAGTAGGTAAGTAAATGCAATTCAGTCTCATACAAAAAAAAGAATATCATATAGTTTTTATAAGCACTATACGTTCAATAATGTATGTTTTCTTGTATAAATATGGTAAGGTAAGCGATGTAGTGTTTGTGTTTTATCCACTGTATATAAAATATAATATTAAGATAATAACTGAAGTAGCTGGAGTAAGCTAGTATGAAACAGTTACTAAAATAATTTCCGACATATTCACTTGGACTTAAGAGAAAGGTATGTGTGCACGACCGGCTTTATTCAGTAATTCGTGTGAGCCTCGAGCGAATAATGATTGTAATAACCCGTGCCGAGAGAATCATAAGTCACACCACTTCTCTGCAAAATGTAGCTCTTATTAACCACGAAACTTGGACTACGTGATTGTATTTCATTTAGTTTTACGATTCAATGTAAGCCTCTTTGTCACCAATGCTAAGTTACCTACGTTTACAAAAATGTGGTACAATAATTTGTATAGGTCTTTATAATTTTAACTAATCCTAATCTTAACTAAGATTATAATTGTGAATATGTTTGTTTGTGTACTATGCTTTCACGACTTAACTACTCAATTAATGACTATTTTATTAAATTATGCGTAGACTTGGCCAGGGTTACATTAAAAGACATAGAGTTCCCTTTAGATAGATCAAATGTACATTACCGTGGACGCCGTTCGCCCGGTCCTGCGGGAATGGATTGGGAGAAAGTGAGGCTCCCTGACGTTCCGGCTGGTGCAGGTACTCACCGGACACTGTTGTTTTGGGTGGTACCTGCACTGGATCGCTCTCAGGGAGCCGACCACCACCTGTCACGAGTGCGGCGCCGACGAAGGCACTCCGAGGCACACTCTGTCTGGGTGTACTGCGTGGGATGGACGGCGCCGCACTCTGGCGGCCGCAGTAGAGGGAGTTCGTCGTTCCCGAGTATGGTTTCGGCCATGTTTGGCAACGAACAGGCGTGGCGAGCAATAGCCTCCTTCTGCGGTGAGGTTTTCAAGGTCGTTTCTGCCTCGTACTGCGACCTTGTGGAATCGACTTCCAGCGGCGGTGTTTCCAAGCAACTATGAATTGCATACCTTCAAGAAGCGAGCGTACACTTTTCTTAAAGGCCGGCAACGCACTTGTGACTCCTCCGGTGTTGCAAGTGTCTATGGATGGCGGTGATCACCTACCATACCCGTCTGTTCGTTTGTCCCCTATAATATAAAAAAAAGGAGGCGGCGGATAGGGCCCATGAGGCAGACCCGCTAAGTGGCCATCTCCGCCAACGGAGGAGCGGCAGGAGGAAGCGGTGCCTTGCCCAAATCCTTCTGTCACTGTAGCCAGACCTGAGTGGATGTGTGTGGGGCTCATCTCCACATTGCACAGGTCCGGCAGACGAGGGGAGGCAACTGGTGCCAGTCTGCCTTTCTATAGGTAGAAGCCCAGCGGCCACCTTCCACTGGGCGGACCGTTAGGGCGGCTTTACAAGGTTGATTAGCTTGTTCGATTCCTTGCCGCCCAAAAATAGCGGTTTGTCGGTACACCGTGTGGCTTTAGTCCGTGCGAGTCGGACATACCCCACTCTCTCTCCCGGGAGGGTGGGTATCCATAAACGATTTCCCTACGTTAAAAAAAATATACATTAATAGAAGTGAAACCGCGAGCAGAATTATTAACTATAAAAATATTAAGTTTTTTCTCGAACTGACTACGCTATTGACCTAGCAAGGTCTAAAGACCTGCTGTAGCTGTAAACAGCTTCACCGGAAAAATATTAAGTCAAAGAGTTAATATAAAGCCGTGCTGCATATAATAGTAGATATTCTGAAGTAATATATAATATTAGTCTGGTGAAGCTGTTAAGGCCATGCTAGGCCAATAGCGTAGTCAATTAGCGAAAAAAAAAACTAATTATGATTTTTAATAGAAAAATAGTTGAGTGTGTTTGTCATTATTTTGCTATTATTATTTGTTAAAATACTCGTAGTATAGTTATAAATAAAATGTACATTGTTTAAGTATTTTTCATGTTTAAATGACTACACATACGAATTTTCATGACTATCCATTAAACCATACACACTTTAATGCGTTACGCCACCACCTAATAGCAAACTATAGTAACAAGGATAACTTAAAATAATTACCGTAAGAAAACAACGTTTACAACTTGATAGTAGGATTGAAGTCTATCAATTAATTAAATGTACCAACATACATAGAAGGGAGGAAGTTAGAAGTTAATATGATTTATTCGAAGTCTACAGTATGAGTACATTTTTTTTTTAATATAAAGGTTTAGTAAATGTAAATAGTAACTGTCATCTGGTATGTTAATATAAATGAAACTAAAGATATGGTGAATACAGTTTATAATAGAAGTATACTGCGGGGATACACTTAAAATGCGATTATGGCATAAATAACACAAATGCAAGGATAAGCCGTCACGTTTCGCTAGTATTCTTTTGCAGCTCTCCCACAGTACTAGTCACGAACTTATACATCAGTTAATTAACGTAAATAAGACAGTTTTACGAATGAAAAAGAAATCAACAGGCCGTGTAAAGATCGACGATTCGATGGAACCGGATTGAAAAATAAGGACGAGCTCAGATTGGATAACGTTAAAATATCATTAGTAATAAATGGAACTAAGTACATATTATATAATACACTCACTATATGAACAATAATAACATTTTAATTAAAGAATAACTTGAAACATGTAGATTGTTATGCAATAATATAGTCTTACCTATTTGAATCTTACATTTGGGCATGGTTCCTCTTTGTGTGCACAAGTCCTTATTACCCACGTTGGCCGTCTAAAACAAAATACATAATATACAGTCAATAGGGCCACTAGTAGTGGTAGAGCTACGTTGAAGCCCATAGTACCACCCGATCTAGAGAAAGACCCACGTGATGTAACCTCACCTCCACCCTCTCCCAGCCCTGCCCCTCCCCTCCTCCTCTTTCCTCATCCTTCTCCTTCTCCCATCCCCTCCCCTCTCTCCCGTCCCTACTCCCTCCCCTCAAACACATGCTCTTACAGTCTCACAATACAATTGAAATCGTATGATTCACAAAGGTAGAGGTGATGTAGGTGGTAGAGCCACGCTGAACCTATTATTGGTTTCAGCATGAATGGGTTCGGCTCCTCCGGAGTAGCACCACCCTCTCACAGAAAACCGACATGAAGTAACAGTGCTTGCATTGTTGCGTTTCGTTCAGTCAGTGAGAGCGCCGGAGACCCATCTCCCCTCCCCGCCCCTGTCATCTCCCTTCCCCTCTCCTCTTTTCTTCTTTCTCTCCATTCCCCCAAACACAGGTTGGCAACGCACATGCGACTCCTCTGGGGTTTCTAGTGTCTATGGACGGCGGTGATCGCTTAACAACAGGTGACCCGCATGTTCGTTTGCCTCCTATATGATATAAAAAAAAAAATAAAAAAAAACTGTACACGTATATCGAATATGGTTATTCAATAACCTATTTACTCCCCTTACAAGAATTCTATATTGTAATCCCCAGAGAAAACCTCAACAGGAAGCTGATTCCACAATCGGAGCATTAGAATCCTATAAATAAAAACGTTTTTTTAAGTTAAAAAAAATATTAATGTGAATAGAGTTTACAAATAAAATAAACACGTTTCTTAATAATAACATACCATAAAATTTAAACACTAAGGAATATCTTATACAAATTCTGCGTATTTTTCCTTTTACGTTTCATATTAAGTATTAAATACTGGTTCATTAATAACTTACCTTTAGTAAACCATTATGTTGGTAAAATCTTCGCCTACACTTTACGTCACAATTTACTTTTAATGAGATATTTTAATGTAGGTACCAATAATGATCGTAGTAATTAATTTTATTATGCTTTAATTATCTACAATGCGAATTCTTCGTTAAAATTCAATGAAAATGAAGGAATGTAAATGGAATCAAAATACGTTTGTATGTTATGAGTTTATCTTAAACACTATATCATAAACAAATAACATACAAACGTATTTTGATTCCATTTAGTTATTTATATACCATTATTCATTTTCAGGTTCATCCATCAGTTCATCTATCGGGCCGTGGACGTTCCGGCACGGAATATTATGGATTACAACCTAAAAATGGCTGTAAAGAATGGAAATGCAAACGCTATAAAAACATTAATGTCATTAAACCAAAAATAGTTTATAATAATTGAACAGTTAATATTTAATAAATTACTAATAAAAAAAAATACGCTCAGGGATACAATTTTTAACGTATGCAAAACATTACACGTAAGCAAAAAAAAAGTTCGGACTAAGAGTCTGCAGAAAAGAATAACAATGATAAAAAACAATACCTATATCATGATTAAAATTTAAACTTATAAATACTTCCACTTATTTATGTTGTTGTTACTTCATGCTAAGTTATGTTAGCGTAACATTTTAATCCCTTCGACCGTCCTCTATCAATTGCCATCTCAGTATTAACTGCCTCTTAATACTTCTATCCATAACATTTCTCACATATTCCGTCCACTAACATACTTAATTTTCTTCTAGTTATACAATCCTTAAATCTCCTCATGCCTTGCCCATACCTTTTTCCTCCACAATTTCTTTCCGCTTGTTCTATTATAGTACTACATATTTTGTGGTCATTTTAATCTTATTTTTTTATATTTAAGAATTAATATTTTTAATTATAATAAATTTATCTGATGGTAAGCACAGTGGAATCCAAAAATAATAGCGACCACCGATTGACACACTGTCCATCGCCGGTCGCCACTATCATGCCGGCCTGTAAAAAGCTGGATATGCATAGGCTGATCCCGAAACGCGACCCGTAGAAGCGAATCACTATTACGGGCTTTTTCGCCATATACATGGTGGTTGCGACCCAGTCAGGCTGTAAAACCTTACCACCCCGCTTGCGCCATTGCCTCGTTCGTTATTCAGCAGGGTGTACCACGTGCAGGTGAGGTTGGCTTGGGTGTCTCAAGTCTTATGATGTTATTCGACACCCCTTACACCCCATAACCTTGCCTTTCACATTGTTGCGATCCTTCAATCTCTCGGTTAATAATTTTAATTTAATTAAATTATTTTGAAATCTCTACGACATTAATTGCTTCGAAATATTCCGTGCGTAAAAGTTCAAGAATTTGAAAGTTAATTTCCAGTTTACAGCCTACTACAGTATTATTACAATGATTATAATTTATAGATTCATATATAACCTAAAATATATAACCTGTAACACTGATTCTTGTTACAATCCACAAACAGTGTATTTAATTCAAAGTATGCAGTTTTATTTATTTTTAATTTTATCTCAACATATTTTAAATCTGGAACAACATTTATATTTATTGTAACTCTTTCAATAAATATCGCAAAGTCAGAAAGGATCCATTTATGTCCGTTGCGTGCCATTTAAAAAGCTCTCGACAATACGCAAGTCATTACTGCTCCCCACATTACTGCAGTCTGTGAACCATAAATTGATTTGCGAACGATGAAAGACTTCGCATTTTTATAAAGGAAATAAAAAGTGCCTCTGACATTTAAATTATGAGCAAGATCCAATTATAATATTTCTTGATCGATGATCGTATATAATGCGACAGGCTTATTTCTGTTTTCCGGCGTCATATCACGTGTTTTGAATTTACTATATTAAAAATATAGAGTATCTAATTCAACTAGAATATGTGCATGTGGTTTGTTGAATTTTAGAGTTACCATCCAGTATCATATTGTAGAGCTAAATCTAAATTAATTGTTTACATTATTTACTTGTAATTTATAATGTGAATATAATATATTCAATTTAACGAAATAATATTATTATTCTGTTAAATTCCCAAAATCCGTTTTACGCTAGTATATTTTCATATAAATCTTCATATTTTAAATTTTCTTTAGGTTGTTCCCTGGATGTTTTTTTTTCTAACTGACTACGATATTGGCCTTTACAGCTTCACCGGACTACTAAGGCGAGCGCTTAAGGCATTCAGCAGATTTTATTTGGGCGACTAGCTCAAAGGAGCGGCTTGGGCTGTTGCCTGATACGTGCAATTTGCGACCTATCTGAGCTGACCCAAGCTAACTATTCATATATATATGAGTTGTTGCAACATATATGTGTACCAAGCATACATAAAATAAAAATTCATCATTTTTTCAACAGTGAATCATTCAGTTTGTTATTTTTTTATATATGACTACATATTATATAACAAAGTCCTCTGCCAAGTGTCTGTCTGTTCGAGATAAACTCGAAACTACTGAACGGATTTTCATGCGGTTTTCACCAGTAGATAAAGTGATTCATGAGGAAGATTTAGGTCTATAATTTGATAAGGTTCTTTATATTATCAGGGCGAGACATTGTCTGCCGGATACACTAGTAGCAATATAAAATAAAGAGCGCAAAATAATTACCGCAATGAAAACGCGTGAAAAGCAACGGAAAATTAATTAATAAAGAAATTAATCAAGTAATACATTATTGTATTCGAAAAGATAACTGTTGAAGAATAATTACATAGTTGATTAATTAATTTTAATAAACTGACCATATCGAAAATATAGGTAGACTAGACATGTAGTGCCGCAAAGTCCTATGAAACGAAGCTCAGTTTTGGAATTCGAACGATTTCCTAGATTGTTTTAATTAAAATATTTACAGTGAACCGTGCCAATTATATACAAGTCACTTTACGAATAGTTGAAGCTGTGTACAGCATTGTTCGATCTGTGATGCAGGTACAGAGCGATGCAGTATTGTGCATTGGACCGGTTACTGAAAAGCACCTGCCGCGGGCACACGCCACGCATGCGCGACGCACTCTATAAAACTAGTCATACACTAACATTATAAATATTAAATAAATTATACATCATTTTTACTAGAATTTAACGTGTACATCTTAGATGTTGATTATCTGATCACAAAACATGCATTAAAACTGAAAATTGGCTTCAATTTAGTTTCACTATTTCTATTAACGGAAACTGCATTTATTTTTGTTAAAAAATATAACAATCAATACTCGGGAATGAAATAACCAGTAAATCGAAATATATTGGTTTGGTATATCTATAAAAAAATCAATTGCCTAATATATTCAAGTGCATCACATCAAAACGGCTAATTATTATTTTTTGTTGTTTGTAATTGTGAGATCAATCTTTATACGAAGAAAAAATATGACTAATCATAAGGAAGAATGAAAAAGTTGAATTAAAAAATTCCATCTAAAAAGCTGAATTAATTAATAAGACAGAAGACATACTGATATCTTCAAAATATTAACATGATCATTCTTTAGAAGGAAGATTAGGTACCTATCATTTTCTTCGCTAGAACATTTATAAAACTCTAATTTACACATTTATTTATTTCGTATAACATTTGTAGTAATTTTATTCAATGCTCACATGTTCTTGTTACGAGAACTCACCCAAGCCTTTATCTAATCGAGAAAATGCATCGTGGAGAGGTACAAAATACAAAATAATTGACAAAATTGCTCGCGGACGATGTACACAGCGGCCCTTCGTTGTCCTCGGTTATACGCGAGCGGAGATAAGACGCGACGTGTGCATTTTATTTATTTTCACATTTTTAAAGCGGTCTCTTTTTTCTCGTCGTCGGCACAGCGCACGGCGGCGCGTCGGTAAGTCACGAAGTGGCCCGCACCACCTTGAGGGCTAAATAGCACCTACGATACAGCCACGACTTATTTACTGCTTACTGAAATAAACCTACTAAGGTTGGGAACGATTTTATTATATTAAAATGTGTAAAAAAAAATTGGTTGTCTGTATAGTCGGTTTACGGACGATAATTGTGCGATATAACATCATAAGAAAATATTGATGAAAAATTGCATACTTCTATGAAATGAATTTAATTATCTATACTAATATTATAAAGAGGTATATTTGTTTGTGACGCTGTAGGGGGTAATCTCAGCAACTACTGATCCGATTTGAAAAATTCTTTGAGTGTTATATAGCTCATTTATCGAGGAAGGTTTTAGGCTATATCATCACGCTAGGAAGAATAGGAGCGGAACAACAATGAAAATTGTTTCAAAATCGGGATTTTTTTTCTCTTGAGACTATCAGCTGTGTGTTAGTGTTAGCCCAAAGCTTCGCGGACGAAGTCGCGGGCAGGGCCTAGTTCTATATAAAGATATGCGTCGCAAGCCGAACGCTCAGCTCAGGCCGAATGCGCCTCTCTATCGCTTGTTCCACGCTCGCGCTTGCACGCTCGGCTCAGGCGGAACGTGACAATGAGTCATGATTCTTCATGCGTGCAGTCGGCGTTTATCGATTTATAAGACGTTATCTCTCCAAAATATCATTCATTTCTTTATTCCTAGTATAATGACACTTCAAGTTTGTTTTAAAAGATTAACATAAAACAACTTTAAGAATCGTACGTAACTTTTTTAAATGATTATATACCAAATTACTATACACTTGTGTCTGTAGAAAATTAACGAATTAAATTATATTGTGTCAGAATATAATTCAAATAAAGCAAACCGCAGACTAATGAAAAATTAACTCACATTAAAACGAGATAACGACGATTTTTGGTTGTCGAAGTCGTTTGTAATTTATCATACATGCGTTTTCCAAAAGAAGAACTTCAAGGATACCCGATACGATACCCGTTGGTCTGACACGGCAGTGGTATAATTATTTAAACTGGCCAGTTCGTGACAGGTCCGTCCTCCGACGCCGCACACGACCACAACCCGTATAGACCGCACGCGGAATAAGGTCAACTTTAATGTAAGTACATATACTATAATATCAATAATATTTATGTATACTTCTGGGTCGTGACATTATTAACCGAATATTTGAAAATATATTACGAA
>JACEII010000025.1:6792325-6844383 GCA_014332785.1 Antheraea mylitta | reverse complement strand
TCTGGGTCGTGACATTATTAACCGAATATTTGAAAATATATTACGAAAAGTAATTGTAATAAGCCATCTACACAAGCCCAATACACACTTTCCTCAACACAAGCCCAATACACACTTTCCTCAACACATAACACGTAGGTAATCAAAGTTTTTGATGATATAAAAATACATGTTTCTTTGTATATATATCTTACAAACAATTAAATCAAAAATTCTTGAACCGCGTTGAGTGATTTAAAAGAATATATTTCATAGGGTGTGTTCGCGACACAGATGACCTCGACATGCTCGTGAGGTATTGCGGCGCCACATTAGCGACACGTATTATAGCGAGCTGTGTAATTTTAATACTTTGTATGGAGCTTGTGCAACTCACCATATGTTTGATTAAGTAATGAGCTATATAAAAATGTATATAATTATTGCTTGGAGTGCCAATATTTGTGAAAACCAGATTAATGTTAATAATTTAAGTTTACAAATTATGATATCTAAGTAATTTTAATTATAATTGATTTGAGAAAAAAAATACAGTTTTTTTTAACTTTATTTTTGGCAATCAATCTTTCCGATTATTACTGCCATTGTCACGTAGTCAATAATATCACAAACTTCGTGTGATCATTCCAATATTAAGCATCGTGTGAAACCATATTCTAACAAGATGGTGGATCCCTTGCTAGAACCTTCCAGGGAGTTTTTGTGGCATCTCAGAATTTCATGCTCCGTGTTATTATTTTCCATTCACTTCACTTATGCCTAATAAACTAACTATATTACGTAAAACACCACCAAATTTACACAATATATAGTCAAATAACACAAGATTATGAATAAAATATAAAATCCACTACATGACAGACTAAATTCCCGCCAAAAACTCAAAAATACAGTTATTCCTTATGACTGCCGCGACATTTTATTGTTTAAGTCGCTTTGTTGTTTCTACATTTGTTTGTCTACGTTATTATGTCCTTATTAAAGTTCCTTGCTTTCTAAAATTAATAAATTGCATTCTAAACAATATTTATACATACATACATCGTGATTAGGTTACATACAATATCACCGTCACAAAAAGTATTGTTAGATATCTATCCATTGTCACTCTATGACCATACTGAAGCGATCGAATAACCAAGCGTCACTAGTTTCTATTCTAAACACATTTGTTAACTACCTCTTTTTTTCCAAATTCCACTTCAGTTTTCAAACTGACTACGCTTTTGACCTAGCTAGGTCTTAACAGCTTCACCGGACTACTAAGGCGAGTGCTTGCGGCGCTCAGCCGATTCTATTTGGGCAACTAGCTCAAGGGTGCACGGCACACCTCGACTTGGGCTGTTGCCTGATACGTGCAAATCATGATCTATCTTTTTTTTTACGTGGGGAAATCCCTTAGGGATACCCACCCTTTCGGGGGAGAGTGTGGGTTATGTTCGACTCGCACGGACTAAAACCCCACGGTGTACGTTTTCCGCTATGGTCGGGACGGCACGAGATCTCTATAGAGGCGGTCAAACTGCCGCCTTCTTCTACCTGTCCTCCGTTGGCGGAGACGGCCACTTTGAGGATCCTGCTCACGGACCCTCTCCGCCGCCTTCTTTTGCGAGACGACTTCCTCGCAAAAGGAGGCCTTAGCATTTCACACATCCACGCTGCCGAGAATGGCCGTAACCACGCTCGCCAGCGAGAGATCCTGTCCTACCGCCGCAGCCAACGTGCGTCGCTGCTCCTCCCACGCAGCACACTCCAATAGAGTGTGCTGTGTGGTGTCCGGGTCAACGCCGCACTGATGGCATACGGCGGTCGGCTCCCTGCGTACTATCCGGTGCAGATACCAACCGAAGCATCCATGCCCGGTCAGCACCTGCACCAGACGGAACATCTGGGAGTCCCATCCCCTCTGGTACCATTCCAGCTGGATCGGGCGGACGGCGTCGATCGTGTATCGACCGTAACGTGCGTCCGTCAGGTCCCGCCTCCATCTCTCCACCATCTCTTCCATCTTTGCTCTCCTCTTTTCCTCTATTTCTCTGGGAGCTAGAGGCTCCCCTAACCGTTTCTTAGCCGCTGTATATGTGTATACGGCGGGAAGCACCTCCGCCTCTAGCTTCCAGGGAAGGGAGCCGGTCAGCACCATGGCCCCCGCTGAGGACACCGTTCGGTACCCTCGTATCACTCTCAACGCCACGGTACGCTGCGCAGCTCTCAGCGCACGGATGTTGGTGGCATTGAGGGCGTTGACCCACAACGGTGCACCGTAGGCGGCCATGGACCCGATGACCCCCATATAGAGGCGGCGGCAGACGGCCCCCCCCCGTATTGGGGAGGAGACGTCCGAGCGCCACTGCCGCCTTGGCTATGCGTGGTCTAAGCCCCTTAAAATGGGGCTCAAACTGCCAGCGTCCGTCTAGGGTGAGGCCCAGATACTTCATCTGGGTCCCCACCCTGACACGGACGCCTTCGACATAAATATGGGTCCCTGGAGGTGGCGCTCGCCGATGCCCATGAAACAATAGGGCCTCGGTCTTATTGAGGGCCACCTCGAGGCCCAGTCTTCTAATGCGCCTGACCACGAGAGTGACAGTTTCCGTGGCCAGGCGCAACAAGCTATTAATTTCTCCCCCTCGGGCTACGACTAGGGTGTCATCCGCATAGCAAATAAGATGCGCTCCAGAAGGGAGCGTACCGTGGAGCACCCAGTCGCAGCTCATGTTCCATAGAAGCGGGCCCAAGGCCGACCCCTGCCTTGCCGGTTGACCCACATGCCGTGTGGCGTCGGGCCATCTGCCCTCTCCCATCCACGAAGGCGACCTCTCTCCCGTCCAAGTATGCCTCCAACAGTATCGCGCGAGCAGCGCACTCAAGGGCTCCACTCCGACGGAACGGACCTAGGCTTGAGCCGCTACCGAACTTCTTCAAAAGTGATGTTTGACGCAGGCATGTCCTTATTCAAAACTTTATGTTTTGTACATTTATTTGCAATGACTTATTAATTACTTATTGCTATAGAGCTCATCGAAACAGTTCTTTAAGTAACTGAGGGCCAATACTGACAGCATTACTTTAAGGTATAGAGGGTGCATATTTTAAGTAATTGAGGTTTTGGGCTCTAGGGAAAGGGAGTACATTATTTTATTTATTTATAGGGGTTATAATTTATCGAGGTTTGTAATTAAAACAATCTTATGCTGAATATACCGTGAAATATGGCACAGGTCAAATAACCACCTTGCACAGTCATTACCCTGTTACATTGTTTGAAATACTTAACTTTATAGGTTCGCATATCAGTGAGATAGTTGTCAACATACATTAATGTTTTTATGGTTTCACGGAGTCATAAAATAAACATAAAACACTGAATATTATCCTTGATTTTGATAAGCATATACTTTTATATTAGAAAATAATTCTTAAAACTTAATATTGTACGTAAAATAAATACATGTTATGCATAACACATAGTCGATGCGGTCAGGGATGCCAATAAACACTTCGTAGTTACTGTCACTATTTATTTGGGCAGAGCTTCGCCTTACACCTCTGTACATAAGAATACGGAGATATCACCGACATCTTGCCTTTTATAGGCCCGAACTATACGATTTATAAGACGAACTATATAAATGGAAGCAATTATTATTTACTCATAATTCTGCAATATAATTTGAGTAACACAAGAATAATAACGAACAAATTAATGTTATTTAAGTACATTAATTCTATATAAAATCATTGTTTATTTATGTATCTGAGATATGTTTAGGTATACAAGTATATGTGTAGAGCAGCGACATCTTGTTTTTTATAGGCCAAACAATGGAAGTCCAAGAAATTACTGTTTATTCATAATTCTGCAAAATACTTTAATTAACACAAAAATAATGATAACCATCGAACTAATGTTATGGAAGTAATAAATAAATTGTAAATAATAATATCAATTTTTATTTATGTCTCATTGAAATCTATATAATAGTAATTCTTATTTATGTATCTTTATTATAGTGGTGCTAGTGTCAATCTGTCTCTTTAATATGGTGGTGCTAATCTCAATGGTCCGGTCGTGTTGTAGTATCGCTTCTTAAATGTGACGTAGCGACAGTGGAGACGGTTGATAACACACAGTAACAGTCCTTTCTCAGTACTAATTATTAAACAAAATCTAGAGCAAACTTTATTTGGAACAAGTAAGCAGTCTTAAAGGATAAAAATACATGTAGACGGTAGTACAATTGTAATTTACAGTTCAAAACATACTTACATTTAATATTAACTTCAGGTCATACATATTTTCTACATTAGCGGATCTTTGCTCATTTTTGCAACTCATATCTTATGTACTATTTCAGTTAAAAAACTAGGTAACTATGTAAGTACTCCTTAGCCCTATATATAATCTATCTAATATCTTTAAACGAGCAGTTCTTGTATAGTTTTATGTTTGTACTAGCTGACCCGTGCAACTCCGTCTGCACTAAATCGGTTATCATCGGTCATCCTGCGTTTGTTACAATGTAAGCGGATAAGCTGTAATTATTTACGACATCACATTAGAAACCTCAAAAATAACAGTATTTCTCCACTATTTAATGGATGTTATTATACATATAAACCTTCCTCTTCAACCCGTTGCGTAGTTTTAAAGATTTAAGCATACATATATAGGGACAGAGAAAGTGACTTTGTTTTATACTATGTAGTGATGATATATTCAGGATCTCGAAAACGGCGTCATCTATTTCTGTGAAACTTAGTATGTAGGTAGTTTCGGGTACGATAAATCGATCTAGCTAGATTTCATCTATAGAAAACTTTTTTAACTGAGTTTTCAGGCAATGCAATATAAAGCAAGATGCATATAGCAAGAATATAAAGGTTAATTTCGCCGGCGCTGTCAAAACAAAAATAGCTCAGATAGAAATCAGTTGCTTCGAAAATCCGTGTAACTCCAGTTTGAATCCGAGTGACAGCAGAAGAGACATATATTTTTTTTTTGTAAAAAAAATGTTAATTTTGTAAGGCAAGCCCAACAGTTTATTTTGATTTAAGAATGTTTTTTAAAGAACCGAGCTAGGCTTGGTCGCCCAGGTACTAGTATTAATATAAAGAAAGAACAGATAACCTCAAAATAAATAGACCAAAGTGTAGTCTAGCTAGATTTTATTCATAGAAAACTTTTTTAACTGAGTTTTCAGGCAATGAAAATATATAGCTAGAATATGAATGTAAATTTCACCGCCACTATCAAAACAAAAATAGCTCAAATGGAAATCGGTTGCTTCGAAAATCTGCGTAACGCCAGTTCGAATCCGAGTAACAGCAGAAGAAATATATTTCTTTAATATTTAATTTTTTTTGTAGAAAAATGTTAATTTTATGAGGCAAACCCAACAGTTTATTTTAATTTAAAATTGTTTTTAAAGAACCGAGCAAGGATTGGCCGCCCAGGTACTAGTATAAAAGAACAGATAACCTCAAAATAAATAGACCAAAGTGTAATTAGGTCAGCGACATAAATTTTCCGTGAAAATGTGGGAATAAAAACAACCTAAATTCACTTAGCAATAAGCTTTGAGCGTGGGAATCCTCTTGGAGATCTTCCTAGCCGGACAGCATAGGTAAGAATGGCAGATTTCTACTGACTAAACCGCCTTGGTGGTCTTGTACCATTTAGCCGGGTGGGCAGGAACGGCCTCTGCCCTGCTTCCATCCGTTCTTTTTTATTACTGCCTTAACTGTAGCATTTGATCAGCACTGTATTTTATGTTTTTAAAACTCGTTTTGGTGCGAGCTTTTCCCTGATTGAGATAGTTCTTCTATAATCCCACCTTTATTTACTATTCATATGAGACAACAAATGTAATTTCCCTGCAATTTTCAAATTAATGCCATTTTTTACAAATATTTAACTGTTATTCCACTGCCGATTTATATACAAATGAGTACTCGTCAAGTTGTCAAAAATTAACAATAGAGAAAAAAAACTTTTTCCAGGTTTTTATTAATAAAACTAAAGGTCGTCAATAGGTACTAGATAAAAAAAAGTGAAGACAAACGGATCAGAAACAGAGGAGGGAGATGTTTTTAACTGCCAATTTATGTGTAGAAGACAGTGGTCAAACTTCTACAATAGAGAAAGAAAATAACCGTTTCTATTTTTTTATTAATAACACCAGGTTACTACATAAAAAAAATTGAAGAAAAGCAGATCAGAAACAGAAGAGGGAGATGTTGTTATCCGTTTCAACACTGCCGATTTGAATGTAGAAAACAGTAAATCAGTCTATACATGATAAGAATATAAATCTAACTTATTTGTACTTTCTAGACTTTTGTGAAAAAAAATGTTGCAGGTGTCTAGGAATAAGTAATAATATAAATTTCAATCATTTTTAGATATATTCGTCTGTCTGTTTGTTTGAACAAGCGTCGCTGCTAAAGTACTGCATTCACTATAAAGCGCAAATATTTTACCAAAGAAAACCATAAAACATATCCTCGAGTAATATATATATAGTCTTTGTTTCATTGAAATTGGTTGATTCTATCAAAAATTATTGTAATTTTAATGACGACGTAAGACCGACTAGAAAAATTTGGATAACTAAATGGGTGTGATACATTCAGATGGTTTAATTAAACTCTGTTTTTACTTAATGTTCCACGTGGACGAAGTCGCGGGCATAGCTAGTCTATACTAATATTATAAAGAGGTAAAGTTTGTGACGTTGAAGGGGGGAAATCTCAGGAACTACTGGTCCGACTTGAGAAATTATTTCTATCTTATATACCTCATTTATCGAGGATGGTAAAGGTTATATACCATCACGCTAAGACCAATAGGAGCGGAGCATCAATCAAGAATGTTTGAAATCGTTTTTTTCCTCTTGAGAGCTTCCACTGCGCAGTTATTTACACTTCCGGCTGGCGATCGGACTTTCTTATGAATCGCATCGAAATGACCGTTTGCACACTCGGTGAATGGTTTCGTCGATGGCGCTGAATGGTTTCGTTGATGGCGCATAGAAGTTCATCCTGATAAGAGTGCCGCAATACTCTTCGATCCCACGAAACGCGCTAATAATTTTCAGCCCATCAGGCTATACGGAACCGATATCCCTTGGGTCGAAAAGGTTATATATCTCGGTGTTACATTAGATAAACATTTAAAGTTCAATTCACATATAGATAGAGTGCGAAACAAAACCGCTATGGTCTTGGGTCGCTTCCATCCGTTGCTTTGTCATAAGAGTAAGATGTCCCTCAGACACAAGCTCACTTTGTATAAGACTTGTATCGGTCCCGTGATGACATATAGCTGCCCCGTTTTTGCGCATACGCCCAAAGATAACTTTCATAAGCTGCAGGTTCTCCAAAATTGTGTTTTACGTAAAGTAACCGGTGCCCCGTGGTACATCCGGAGAGTCGATCTCCATAGAGACCTAGAGATCCCTTCTATCTGGGCATACGTAAAATCACTTACGATTAGTTATTTTGAAAAAGCCGCGTATCATCCCAGTCCGTTAGTGGTATCCGCCGCACAATACGAACCCTTACCGAACGCTGTGCATTATTATAGACGTCCGCGACATATTTTAATCGACCCTCCTGATGAAATAACGGCAGCGAACGATCAGTACCAGCCTGTCTCTCCAAACAGAGCATGCTCACGCCCACACCCGCGTAACCACAGATCACGCCGCCGTGGTCTGGGGGTAAATTTCGCTCCCGCACACCAGATTAGCACCCATCGGCAGCGGCTCAAGTCTAGGTTCGATCCCTCGGCAGGGAGCCCTTGAGTGCGTTAGGTGCGCGATACAGTGACACAAAAATTTACATCACTGCTACAACACTACACGATCACCCCCACACACGTGCACGCCTACACGCTTACACATGGAAGTGGAAGGGGTTTATTTTTTTCCTTTATCGAACTGAAAAAACTCTAATTTTCCTATAAAAAATATATGGAGGGGTTGTTGAGGCATGTATGCTTGGTACACATATGCGTCTCAACAACTCAAACATATATGAATAGTTAGCTAGCTTAGCTAAGATAGGTCGCATGTTTGCATGTAACAGGCAACAGCCAAGCCGAGGTGTGCCGTGCACCCTTGAGTTAGTTGCCCAAATAAAATCGGCTGAGTACATTAAGCGCTCGCCTTAGTAGTTCAGTGAAGCTGTTAAGACCTTGCTAGGTCAATAGCGTAGTCAGTTCGAAAAAAAAGAAAAAAAAGCGAACAAAGTACGTAGACGTAACGTAGAGGCTAGTATAATATAAAAAAGATATGCTATTTAGTTAGAAACACAACGATTTCAACATGTAGAGCATTTGCATTTAGGACAATAAGAGGTAGGTACTAGGGACAGGATCTTTATCGCGTACCTGTATGTAACAAGAAAAAAAACGGCTCGTCGGAGTCTTATTTTTAAAGGTGATCATTAACGGCGTGGGTAATTAAGCATCGAAATGTCGTTACCATTGGTGGTTCGGAGAGGAGGCATCGCGTCCTTTTAAATTGCTGGCCTCGATTTATTATTTTCTTTCGCGTTATAAAAAGGTATATTTTTGATAAACTTCTTTAGACGCGTTAACATTTTTAATTTATATTTATGAATATTACGCGTTCAGCGATGTGTTACCTTACCATGCTCCCGCTCTCCAGACTAGGCCCCCCTCGGTAGCGGGTCAAGCCTAGGTCCGTTCCCTCGGTATGGAGCCCTTGAGTGCGCTGCCCACGCGATACAGTGACACAAAATCTTACAATACTGCAACAACATTACACATATCATCTCCACACACGTGCACGCAAACATGCTTACACAAGAAAGTGGAAGAGTTTTTTTTGTTTTTCCCTTATCGAACTGAAATTTTCATGTTTATTGTATCATATAATTATGAATATGTAGCTTAGCTTAGGTTAATTCTGATAAGTCACGAATTGCATGAATCAGGCAACAGTCCAAGCAGGGGTGTGCAGTGCACCCTTGAGCTAGTTGTCAAAATGAAATCTGCTGAGTGCCTTAAGCGCTCGCCTTAGTAGTCCGGTGAAGCTGTTAAGACCTTGCTAGGTCAATAGTGTAGTCAATTCGAGAAAAAAAAATTAGAAAGAAATCTTTAAAAAATCGCTTCTATATAACCCCTCATAATTTAAGGTGTTCGTATTCAAACCAATTCAATTCAGGCGTCTCTCGCGTTGTATAATGCTTTGGTATTCCTTGGCATGTAATCGTTTGTCGAACAAAAACTTGAATTGAGCGTAATTCAATCGGTTAATCAGACCAATTAATTTGAAAAGATAGCTTCGTTCCGATCGAAAACGCGTTCCCTAATTGGAAGGATGTATGTATGTTCATTGTTGAGTAACTATTCTTTCTTTATATCGAGATAAGATATATTGCAGGCGGGACCGGTAATCGAATTGAAGCAACTACTGATAGTTAATCGATAACCTTTTGTTGTGTCCGATACAATCTATAGTAAAATGGTAGAATAAATTAGATAAAAAAACAAACAAATAGATTGATTCTATCTTTAAATATTGTTATAGTAACTGTGACGGGCGATTTTGCTCGTGTTTAATATCCATACTAACAGTATAAAGTGGTAAAGTTTGTGAGGTTGTATGGGGTAATCTCAGCAACTTTGATTTTATGATTAATATAATGGTCCTATTGATTAGTTTTTTTTTAAATTTGATTTGACTATTTATTCGATTTCTTTCAGTGTTAGATTGCTCATTTTTCAAGGAAGGCTATATATCATCACGCTAAGACCATTAAGAGCGGAGCACCCATGTGGAATATTTCAAAATCGGGTATTCTTTTTCCTTTTGAAAGGTTCTGCTGCGTGTTAGTGTTAGCCCAAAGTAACTATTCCCTGCGGACAAAGTCGCAGGCAGAAACTAGTGTTACATAAATTATATTGTTTTAATCGATTAAAATAAATATAATTATGGAAAAATTGATTGACATATCTTGCCAAATTCTAACGTAAAAAAATAACAAAATGCCACACTATGACATGCTTTACGACTTATCAGACTGGTGACCGCACGTGCGGCAGCCCGAGCCACCGTGGGTGGTGGGCCTGTCATGTTTTTGCAATTTTTTTTTACCTTCCTCGACACTAAGGATGTTATGGATATGATATTTCGGTTACGGATACGGATACGGATATAGGAATATAATTATATCGATTACGGTTACGATTACGGATCTGTAATTATTTCGGATTAAACGTTAGTTTCGGATAGTTTCGGTTACGGATATTAGATTGAAGTAAAATATAAACACAACTACCATGCAATAATTTGGTTATTCTAACTCTAAGTTGTCATTTGGTATTCAAAACCGTCGTATTAGGCAAGTAATTAATATAACCACTCAATTATAAATCTTATCTAAGTACTAAGATAGAAAATGCGATAAATTTAACAGTAAAAATAAACTTTACACATTGCACATATTAACATATAACCTATGTATAACATATTAAATATATGTGTGTGATAACATAACGAGAGTTTTTATTTTTAATTATTTTTATGAGGAATGAAATGATCTATACATATACCAAAATTTAAAGTTGTTTATCATAATAAATTTAAAGTTGTTAATCATACCTCTAATAGTTGAAACTGAGCAAAGGAAGATTATATTTAACAAAAAGCAGTTGTGCAGCCTTATCACCTGATAGTCGTTTACTTTTGTTTCAAAAAATAAATAAAACCACATTTCATAAAATTTATTTCACTGCTTAATTTGTCGGTTACCAAATTTGTCAATGTTTACTTATGTTACCTATAAAAATTAGTAAAACCAAACATGTTTTTCAATTGATATATGTCGTACAACGATACTTTGGATTCGATGTTGACATGGATATAAACTTCGAAGTTTTTCTAATATCGATCGTCTCTACTACAAGATTTACATGAAGTGCAAGTGCGGCGAAACAAAACCTGTCGAAATAAGTTTTATTTGAACTTCACCTGTATTTGAAATTATCCGAAACTTTTGTATCGGTTACGGTTACAGTTACGGATATATATTTATTTCGGATATCCGATAGTTTCGGTTACGGTTACGGAGCTCCATAACATCACTGCTCGACACATTACCATGTTGCTAACAGGGTATAGTTGTTGTAACGGTTAATTCGTTTCTTACTGATTAAACTTGTTATAATACCATTTTTTTTTTTGTTCTGTTTTTGGCAACCAATCTTCTAATGTTTTATTACTGCCATTGATGAATAGATAATGATATTACAAGTTGCTATAATTTTAATGTTCTAAAAAGGGCCCTCTTATAAGACGTTTCTAAAGAGTTTTGTGGTAAGTCAGAATCCGGCTCCGTGATTTTATAACCCGCCCTCTTGTGCACAATAACTAAACTAAACACTACCAATATTGTAAAATGTAGAGTCTAATAACATAATAAAATTAATATATAAATCCACTACATGAAATTCCAAGACCCCGTCAAAAACGTAATAACAAATTTTAACATAACATTTATTTTAATAATTGATTTTAATACAGATTTTAAATTAATTTCCCACTTGGAAAAACTTTTTATGAAGGAAGAAAAAACAATAGACAAGTCAATAATTTGAAGAATAATGCAATCACTTGGTATAATAGAAAATTTATGCCCAATTTGCAGGACATGAAGATTTTACTAAAAACTCAAAAGTTATTTCTCTTCATGGCTTCGCGCCAGTCAGCTGTTTTTTTATTGAAACGTGGTAAAAGAAATGCACCGTAACGGATATAAAGTATAATATAATACAAAAACAATTGCCATCACCGTGAGATCGAGATTCTACTGTCATAATGCTTAAGAATCTCTTGATGAAACGCTCGAAAGATGCTATAGCAAAAACTTTTACTGGGAGATATTTTCACGTCTCAACGTAAAACCATGGACGATTAATTTAAACTGTACTAAAACTCTCCGACAAATTTAGTTAAATTGCGAAAATAACATTTTGGTCAGACACTTTTTACGTTTATGCCATAGTTTATTGATATATTAGTGTCATATTTGTTAAATGTATACGGTGTTATTGCAAAAAAGTTAAATACGTATAAAATACTTCCTTTAAAAAGGTTTCGTACTAAATACACCGTGCTCGCCCGAGGCAAGTTCGCGTTATCCTTTTTTCGCAAGTCTAACCTAACGTAACCAAAGCAAGACAAAAGACCAAGATGGCGAACATTCAGCGAGCGCGGTGCATTTAAAACGATTTTGTTTACTTCTTGCCATACTTTATTTAGTTCGTTAGCACTATTCTGATTGTTTTCTTAACTTTAATTTCCCTACACCTTAAAAGCTTTTTCAACTGTAAATCTATATGAATTGGCATTCTTTATTGGTAAAAATATGAGATTCTATACATTTTTATCCATGTTGAAATAGAGGTCTATTCACTAATGAGGGAGAAATGTTACTGCCATCATCGAATGGAATGTTCTAAAAAATAAAACGAAATATGTAGTACGGTGAAGCTGTAAATGCCTTGCAAAGCCTATAACGTAGTCAGTTCGAGAAAAAAAAACCAATCAGTCAAGGAATCGTAAATATCTATCAAAAAGACTTAAGTAGCTGAAGATAATTTTAATTCTAGTGTAATGTTATATTACGACTAGCCTCTGCCCGCGACTTCGTTCGCGTGAAATAGTTACTTAGCGCTAATACTAACACGCAGCGGAAGCTTTTAAGAGGAAAAAAATGATTTTCAAACATTCTTCATTGGTGCTCCGTTCCTATAGGTTTTAGCATGATGACACATAGAATCATCCGCCATAAATGAGCTATATAACAACGAAAAAAATTTTCAAATCAGATCAGTAGTTCGTGAGATTACCCCTTGCAACGTCAAAAACTCACAATCTTTACCTCTTTATAATATAAGTATAGATTAATTCATTAAACATTAGTAACGTCATGTATTATTATGAATATTCAATTTTGAACTGAAGTTGTTCTTGCCCCCACACAGACGTTTACTTTACCGAGATTACAACCGAACCGGAGATGGTCAATTTATTTCAAATTGCCATTATTAAAAGCTCCTAATAGCGGACCGCCGTGCATTTTCGTATTCTTATAAATATAACTTGTGTTAATTAAAATTTATATTACCTACCCGGCGGTTTATAAATTATAACCATTTCATTTATCAGTCGTAACACTAAACGATTATTGCATTTTTTTGCAAGTTTTTTTTTATTACTATATTTCCAATACCAGTTAGGCAATATAACTGCACAATAGCTGATGTAAAGTAAGGTTCAGTCTAAAAACAACGGAGACTGTCAGTGAAAAATACTAACGACAGTCGTCGACAACATGCCGACCTGCAAAAGTGGGTTTTCATATCGTAAAAGCAAGGCAACACACTAGCTGACACGCGATTACACATTTTGTCAGTTGTTGCCGGGAGGGTTGCTACTGTGAATCTGTGAAGACGTATGTAGACGTGTAGCGGTTTATATATATGTTTATATATCTATGTTTTATATTCAATAAATCTCATTTATGCAATAAGTAAGCGTGCGTTTTGAAGTTTTCGGAGCCATTTTAGTCTGTCATGTAGTGGATTTTATATTTTATTCATAATCTTGTTCATGTTACTATACTCTATATTGTGTAAATTTGGTGGTGTTTTACGTAATATAGTTAGTTTATTGTGCATAAGTGTTGTGAATGGAAAATAATACCACGGAGAATTAAATTCTGAGAAGCCACAAAAACTCCCTGGAAGGGTCTAACAAGGAAGCCACCATCTTGTTAAAATATTGAAATAATCATACTACGCTTGTAATATTCTTAACTACACGACAACGGCAGTAATAATCTGAAAGATTGGTTGTTAAAAATAAAGATTAAAAAAAAGTAAGCCACTGACGACACTAACAATTTATAAATTTTGTAATGTAGTTCTGAATGATTACCCGCGACACAGGATTCAGTTCCTAGTGCGGGAATCTACAGTTATTCTTATGCCATGTAATATCATTTTTAACCGACTTCAAAAAAAGGAGGAGGTTATCAATTCGACACTGTTTTTTTTTTTTTTTTATGTTTGTTACCTCATAACTTTGGACTGGCTGAACCGATTTTGAAGATTCTTTTTTTATTTGAAAGCTAGTGCTTCCCGTGTGGTCCCATTTTTTTTGGTCCAGTTCTGTCAACGGCATCCAGTGCAAAACCGTATAAGTATTAAATTTGCATTTGGTGTGTATACGACAAATAGACGAATAACTCAATATCATGCCAACCAATTTCGATGATTCCTTTTTTATTGTAAAGGGTGTTCTTCAAGGGTAGTTTGATGAGAGTTTGGGTAGGTTCTGATTATGGGATCCCTGACAAAGTAACACAACTTTCAAGAAACAAGTCTACTCCTTTCTTAAGGGCCGGCAATGCATCTGTGATTCCTCTCGTGTTGCAGGTATCCATGGGCGACGGTGATCACTTACCATCAGGTAACCCACATGTTATAGAAAAAAAAAAATATGTACACTAAAAATGGAAAAATAAATTATTAAGTATTGGAAATCGGTGCCAACCGAAAATCATATCATCTACATCTAGGTACAAAGGCACCGACTTCCAATGCATCTCTTGCTAGCACACATATTCATATGTTTCATTAAATTTGGTTAATTTGATAAACTATTTATTTTCCGGTTTTCAGTGCCTTATTTTTATGCCTCTGATTAATATTGAAGTCGGTTAATTCTTTTTTTTTGAAAATCTACTTTATGTTAAATAAATACTTTTTTTGTACCCACTCGCATATTTAGTTCTGTAGTGGAGAGGAGAAGATGGGATGAGATGAAACAACTTTTTATTAATAACTCATTGCAGACCAGACCCCCATCCACTAAGTCATCAAAAATAAGCAAATTAAGGACCCCCACCACCTCTCAGTGCTTACAAATACTTGAATGATCACTAAATCTAAAAGCTTCATACATTTTATTTGCAGTATGAATGAAAAGATATATTTTTTTAATTCATACTAGCGGGTCGGACGGGTCTTGATAATATAAAAAAAAAATCAAAAATTCACCCGCAGCGCCACCTACCGGATCTAATTGTGAATCAAAACCAATCTTGGATCCACTGGAATACGCACACAAAATTTCAGCGAGAATCGGTCCAACCGTTTAGGAGTTCAGTGACATACCCACGTAAAGAAGAAATTTATACATAAAGATTTGTATTTTTTTTTTATACCATAGGAGGCAAACGAGCAGGTGTATCACCTGATGTTAACTGGTCACCACCGTCCATAGACACTTGCAACACCGGGTGAGTCGCAAGTAGTTGCCAGCCTGTGTTGGGGGGGGGGAGGGAGGAAGAGAAGAAGAAAGGAGAAGGGAGGGTAAATGGGTCTCCGGCGCTCTCAATGACCCAACGAAACGCAACAATGCAAGCACTGTTACTTCTCACCGGTTTTGTGTGAGAGGGTGGTACTACCCCGCTCCTGCTGCCCCCATTTATGCTGGAACCAATAATAGTTTCAGCTTCGCTCTACCACCTACAATCTATCAAACCTAAATTTAGAAACAGTAAGAGTTAATATTTCACAACGATGTAATTTATTTACATGAAAGTACCAAACGACGTGTCGCAACTTTTCATTGAATACTGCATTGAATTCTTCGCCTTTCCGAGAATAAGCTTACTCATGTCTGGCTAATCAACAAATACTACCGTCATACCGAGCATTTTTCAATCAACCTGCGCGTAGAATAAAGTTCGAACGAATTCGTTGCGCATTTACCAACCCGTCGACCACCTAGATGGCTTCTCTTTAAACGATAGACTCGAGGAGGTCTTTTACAAAAACGTAAATTCTGGACCACCATAAACTCGGTATTCCCAAAACCTCAAGAGAGCTCAGAAGAAATGAACTTTCTAAGACTTCATTGTTCACATTCTGGTATTCGAAAGGTAGCTTATTTATATTCGAACGTACTTTCTGGGTGTCTTTTGGATTACCATAAATATTAGCATACATGCATGAAATTAACTGTTTATACAATAGGGTTGTACGTTAATTTATTTGTTTCTCATCGGAACAATATAACTAGTGAATGGGCTCGGACAATGTTGGTCTGAGAGCTTTAATTTAGGGGTTAATAATCATAACAGAAAACATGATTATACTAGAGAACTTGCTTGAAAATGCAATTATATTAGCTACTAGCCCCTGCCCGCGACTTTGTTCACGTAGTAATAAATACTTACATACTTTGGGCTGCGCTAACACGCAGCGGAAGCTCTCAAAGGCAAGAAATATCCCGATTTTGAAACATTTTTCATTGGTGCTCCGCTCCTATTGGTCTTAGCGTAATGATATAAACCCTATAACCTTTTTCGATAAATGAGCTATATAACACTGAAATACAAAGCTTAGGGAATGATCTAGAAATAACTCTACAAGCCTGTAGATGGAGTCTGGACAAAAAGTAATTTCAATTTTCTTTATAAATATATTCATATAATTAGATAATATCTCGCACACACATTTAATTATATTAACAAAACGTCCAAATAACAAATGCACGGCTTAGAGTGTGAGAAATGAAATTACGGAAAAAATACATATCTCTACAATAATTCAAGTACTAAACGCTAACTCCAAATATTTTTTCTTTACGATAATGTAATTACTTTAGTAAAAATTGTATCTACTAGTAAAAATTGTATCTACTCTACATCAGATTAAATAAATTAATGAACTATACCCTTAAAACTAAGGTATAAGCATATAATATAATGCTTAACTATAAAGCTTATGATATAAACTTACACAAAACTCAAAACAAACCAAAAAACCTAATCCCTGTGAGTCATATATTGTGCAAAATGTACTCGTAAGTCCTAAGCGACTATAGAATTATACGCAACCGTTGTAAAATATTCGTTTTTCTTTTTCATCCAAAAAAACAATCAAAATAAAGTAATTATTTCATCGAAAATCCAAATGATGCACATTCTGTTATCAAATTATTTCAAAATATATCCCAGGCACATCTTTAAAGCCACTAATATTAAGTGGTATGAGACCGAAATTACAACAATAAGACGAAAAGTATCTCAACCTGGGTGGTATGGCAGATGTGGATGAAATTAATAAAAAACACACTTTTCAATTACACCAGTTATTTGCTCCTGATATCACAGTAATATTCGTAATTTACATCATCTTATGAATTTTAATGAAGGAATAAGTAAGTGGATGCTACTGTTCAACATTCCGAATTGATTAAAATTTATTCTAATTAGTATAATCGGATTAATTAATTAACTTTTTTTACATTAACATGTTTTAATGTAAAAAATTGTGAGCCTTTACTGGACGCTTGGCAGATGTGAAACATCGAAATTTGTAACATAGTAAAAAACTCTGTATATATTATAGGTATGCGAGAGAGTTTGCGTACAGTCGCTTGCACATGGTATCTCGTCGTCACGTCTAAACACTCGCCACGCCATAAGTTTATCGTGGCGAGTCAGACAGACTATTAGTGTAGCGACACGTCGAGAAGGCATCACCAGGTCACCACGCCTTATGAGTTTGAATTTAATAAATATGAATGTTTATGTAATAAATATAATTAAAACAATTAAGCATAATTAAATATACATAAACAGTCATCTTTTTCTTGAAATCCTTAATGTTTTGTTTTTCATTATACCATATTTATGTCCTGTCGTAAACTATTCTTTTATGTGTATTACCTGTACAAAACAACTTCGATGTTTCACATCTGCTCGTCGTCACAGTATACTATAAGAGACAGTACGGAAACTACATATAAACGCTCGTACCAGCACAATCACACAAACATGCGCATCGATGAGACTCCTAAGCGGTTTTCGCGGTACTGTGCACCGCCTTACCAATCTCTCGTCGTTGTAGTCCAGTGAAACTGTTAAGACCTTGCTAGAACAATAGTGTAGTCAGTTCGAGAAAAAAACCTTTCGTCGGTGCGCATGTTTGTGTGAGTCTGCCGTTTTCGAGCGTTTGTAGGTAGTTTCCGTATTGTCTCTCTTATGTATACTGTGTCGGCGTCCTACAACGGCTCACATTTTTTTAAATACTTTACAGAATTTAGATTTTGACAACAACCTCACAACGTAAATCACGTTAAGCACGTTAAGCGATAAGCACGTTAACTTTCGAGGAAGATTGGCTCTCAATTGCAGAACATACCAATAGGTGGTTGGCGACATATTTGGTACTCGAGGGAGATAACTAACCAGGCGAGCTGAGAAAAAACCCTACAGCTATGATACGGATTTAGCACGATGTTTTCCTTCACCGAAAGCTTTCGAAATGATTCGAACCTCCGTCAATAGACGCAATGACCAAACATACTGAACCATTGATTCTATATATAAAATAAAAATGTAAATCTCACGTGTCTGTACGTTTTCGATTTTCATGAAGAAAATTGTTGCAGATGTCTGGGAATAAGTAGTAAAATACATTTCTATCGTTTTTTGAAATATCTGTTTGTCTGTCTGTTTGTTTTATATGAACACGCATCACTGCTAAAGTACTGAGTTCATAATAAAATTACACCAAGAAAATCATATAGCCTATCTTCGAAAATAACTTGTAACGTGTAGGTGGTAGAGCTGCACTGAAGCCCGTACTAGCTTCAGCATGAATGGATCGGTTCGCCCGGAGTAGTACCAACCTTTCACAGAAAACCGACGTCGAGTAACAGTGCTTGCATTTTTGCGTTTCGTTCGGTCAGTGAGAGCGCCGGAGGTACACCTCTTCGCACCTTTCCCGTCTCTTCTTCCCTTCCTCCCTCCCCCGTCGCCTCAACACAGGCTGGGAACGCACTTGCGACTTCTCTGGTGTTGCAAGTGTCTATGGACGGTGGTGATCACTTAACATCAGGTAACCAACCTGTTCGTTCGCCTCCTATGATATAAAAAAAGTTAAAGTATAAAAAAGTAGTTTATGTTTCATTAACACGGTTCAACGGTTCAATCTATCAAAAGTTAATGTTATTTTGATAACGACGCGTCGTAAGTACAAGAGAGAAGTAGATAAATAAATTGTACATTCAGATGACTTTATGAATCACTGTTTTTTACATAAAGTTCTACGCGGACAAAGTCACGGGATCAACTAGATAAACAATAATAAATGAAAACATGCATGTAATTTCATTTAAGGCGGCGTTAAAGAGCTTAAAAAACGAGTCTCTGCTCGGTAAATTCAATTACAAGTTTCCCACAGATTAACACTCGCAGGTGGTCATTTTCCAATAATGATACCTAAGCATTCTCGCTGCGCTTGATGTTATTCCTACACTTGCACATTATACACAGACACTTTCTATAATGTGTAGTAATCTTATATAATAATACGTGAAGCTAAAACTTTGTACCCCTTTTTAAGCGAATTACGTGAACAGATGAACGTGAAATTAGAATAAGAAAGCCATGATGAAAACCTTTGATTATAGAAGTATACCCTTTGACAAAAGAGCCCTAATAAAGTTCAAATTTAAAAAAATCAATGAACTATAATAGAATGTCTACAACTGGGCGCCCACTAGTTATTATTATAACTCCTTACCTCTAGCATCCTAGTACTCTGTCGTTATAATACTATTATATTATTATACATCTAAACTCTATCTACATACATCTAAATCTTTGGGGTGTAAGGGGTGTCACGTAACATCTTAAGACTTGAGACACCCAAGCCAACCTCACCTGCACGTGATGCACCCTGCTGAATAACGAACGAGGCAATGGCGAAAGCGGGGTGGTAGGGTTTTACAGCCCGACTGGGTCGCAACCACCATGTATATGGCGAAAAAGCCCGTCATAGTGACTCGCTTCTGCGCGTCGCGTTTCGGGATCAGCCTATGCATATCCAGTACCGGGTGACTTTCGTCATTATGGCCGGCATGACAGCGGCGACCGGCGATGGATAATCTGTCTCTCGGTGGTTGCCGATGTTGTTGGATTGTACTATGCTTAACATCAGGCGTATTGCAGTCACTATGTCGTGCTTCAATAAAAAAAAAAAAACTTATAAAGACTGCGGATTATAATTTAACGTAGAGAATAATTTTACATGGAAATTGAAAGTTATAAATGTAACCCCACAATTATGGGATTTAATTTCCTTTCTAATAACAACGTTGTCGTGTTTTACAACACACGTATCTACATTTACTTTATAAACCTTTTATAAAATGGTTTTAAAACTTACGTAACAAAAACAAATATGAATATATTTCTATATTTTTATTCTTTATACGACTTTAATGGTATATTTTAGGTACTTTACAATATTAAGCTTAAAATTAAAGCTTAAGTATTCGTAGGTTACATATTCTAACTATGAAGACAAGAAGGAGCTGGAGGAAGACTTCGTCTTTGAAGTCCCAAGGTGTTTTTTTACTAGTTTTACTAGTTTTTTTTTTCACTTTAGTTCACGGTTTCACTCAAGTTTAATTTTGCTGGCCTCGGGCCCTCCAGGATGCAATGCTAGACTATAATACAGTATTCTCGCTTAGCGTACTTTCTACCTTTTGACCTACACTTGTGTCTAGGGCACGATGTTAGATAGCTTACAACGGTTTTCAATAAATCCGAACTAATATTATAAATGCAAATGTGAGTTTGTTTTATAACTTTTTTATTATTTTTAATTAATTACTCAATCGATCTTGAAGTTTTGTATACAAGTTACGGGGGTTACAGCGAATAACAGAGGGTACATTTTATACTGAAAAGTACTGTTTCTGACAGATAATTCATATCTACATTAACGTAAGCGAAACCATGAACAAAAGCTTGCATACAATAAAATACAGAAATAATTTTACAAAATTTGCCTAATTGTTGCATAGATTAATGAATTCAAATAAAAATTGCAGAACTTTGTAAAATTGCGATTTTCAAATTAAACTAAGGATATACTATTGTTTAGTATCTATAGAGTACACGTTAAAATATCTATACGTGAATACTATTTTCGTTTTATTTGGTAGTTTTTGGCGTGATTTTAGTCTGTCATGTAGTGGATTTTATATTTTATTCATAATCTTGTGGCATTTGACTCTATATTTTGTAAATGTGGTGGTGTTTTACGTAATATAGTTAGTGTATTGTACATAAGTGAAGTGAATGGAAAATAATACCACGGAGCATGAAATTCCGAGATGCCACAAAAACTCCCTGGGAGGTTCTTCAGGGGATCCGCCACCTTGTTAGAATATTGATTTACACGATGCGTAATATTGAAATAATCGCACGATGCTTGTAATATTATTGAGTACGCGACAATGGCAGTAATAACCTGAAAGATTGATTGGCAAAAATGAAGTTTAAAGAAAGCATTTGTTTTTCGAAAAATGATATTTTTTGTAAAAATACATACTCCAGAATATGATAGAAGAGTAACTGAAAAATAGTCACCATGCCAATTATACCTCTGCAACAATATTAATGCGTTCCCAACTACTCCAATCACGGACACATGAAAATTAAAATGAATTAAGGACCGCGTAGCACATCGATTGTGATAAATTGCTGCTGCCGGTGCAATAATTCCTCCAATAACCCACCATTAGCGTCGAGACAATTCAAACAAACGTTCGCAACCAAACCCACGTACACAAATTAGTCCGACCACACGCAACTTAAGAAATGATTCATGAATGTGTGTAATTATGTTGGAAATGTCTTCTTTATGCACAACCAAAAGTAAATAATACTTTTGACGATTGGAAAAGTAATTAATAATGGAATTATAAGCTAACATTTGACCACAATCTCACGAGTGAGTTGACGGCAATTCTGCATAATAAAATAGGAACGTGATTAAAAATCATACCTTTATTTACAAACTTTCATGAAATATGAACAATGTTTATTGACTTTTTTCTTTAACAACGAATTAACCCCTGCCCGGGACTTCATCTGCGTAGTAATAGTTACTTTGGGCTAACGCTATTAGCAGAACTCCGGTGAAGCTGTTAAAACCTTGCTAGAACAATAGCGTAGTTAATACGAAAAAAAACTAACAATAGAAGCTCTCAAGAGGAAGATAATCATGTTTTTGACAGATTTTTGTAAAGATGTCGTCAAAGTGTTTTCCAAGAGCAGGTGCCGGAAAAGTCCGATCAGCCCCGGATATTCGATTTTTTCGAATCGAGTCAGAAACTTATTAGTAGCGCCGCACTCTTCAGCGTTTGTGTTATATTAATTAAAATTTCCCTTTTTGTTATAAATCGATAATCAGCCAATCAAGCTTTTGTATTCTAAGCGCTTTGTGCAGTAAGTTTATTTTTATTTTTAGCCATATTATATTATGATTTTAGCACCCCATGAAATTGCCGCCCGGATCAGGTACCCCTGTATGCCACCCTTAGATCTGGAGCTAAGTCCGATATATAGTAGTTAACGACGAATTGTCTGATGTATACTTCGAAACGTTTAATGAAGGAATCATCTCAACTCAAGCTTTCTTTCATCGAAAACCTCATCTCAAAGATAAATTTCTTATTTTACCATAAAGAACTGATATTTTTCATTTATTTTAAATAGAGTAGTTAATACAAGTAAATGAATAGTGTATTCACACAGTTTATGTGCAATTTTTATGGTACATTTTATAAATGGAATGTATTTTTTTTTACAACGTTACAACGTTTATGAAACAGCGTCACCCCGAACAGATATCTTTGCCTCTAGTTAATTCTATGCTTTTGTAAAAATTGTTGTTTTTTTTTGGTATAAAGAACTTATGCTACTGCAATACAATCAAAGTATATTTTATTACATAGACACTGTCTATAATATGTAGTAATCTTATACATTAATACATGAAGCCAAAACTTTGTACCCCTTTATAAGCGAATTGCGCTAACAGATAAACGTGAAATTAGAATAAGAAAGCCATGCCAAAACCTTTGAATATAGAAGTATGACAAAAGAGCCCTAATTCAGCCCAAACGTTAAAAAATCAATGAACTATGGTCGAATGTCGACAACTGGGCGCCCACTAGTTATTAATATAACTGCTTATCTCTAGTAACCTAGTACTCTGTCGTTATAATACTCTTCATCTGAACCTATAAAGTCTGCGACTCATAATTTAACGTAGAAAATAATTTTACATGGAAATTGCAAGTTATAAATGTAACCCCACAATTATGAGACTTAATTTTCTTTCAAATAATAACGTTGTAATGTTTTACAATACACGTACCTGCATTTATTTAATAGACCTTTTGTAAAATGGTTTTAATATTTACTTAATAAAAACAAACATGAATATATTTATATATTTTTATTCAAAATTATACGATTTTAATGGCATTTTTTAGGTACTTTACAATAATAGTTGAAGTAATACATAATTACTTTATATCACTTTATTATAATTTAAAATCTAGTCGGTAAAAAACTTACATATCTATAACAAGTTATGTATTCGTAAGTTCATATTCTAACTATGAAGACAAAAAGAAGTTGCACTTGTTCTTTGAAGTTTCCAAGGGGTAATTTTTTTGGGAAAAAAAAAACTTTATTTCACGGTTTCACTCAAGTTTAATTTTGCTGGCCTCGGTTCCTCCAGAACGCAATGCTAGGTTATAATACAGTATTGTCGCTTAGCGTATTTTCTACCTTCTGACCTACACTTGTTTATGGTCTGAGTGTCGAAGCACAATGTTAGATAGCTTACAACGCTTTTCAATAAATCGCAACTAATATTATAAATGCAAATGTGAGTTTGTTTTTTAACTTTTTTATTATTTTTAATTGATTAATCAACCGACCTTGAAGTTTTGAATACAAGTTACCGGAGTTACAGCGAATAACAGAGGGTGAATTTTATACAGAACAGTACTGTTTCTGATTGATAAATCTATATTAACGTAAGCGAAACCGTGAACAAAAGCTTGTATACAATAAAAATACAGAAATAATTTAACAAAATTTGCCTAATTGTTGCATAGATTAAAGAATTCAAATAAAAATTGCTGAAGTTTGTAAAATTGCGATTTTTAAATTAATCTAAGGATATACTATTGTTTAGTATGTGTAGAGTACACTTTAAAACATCTATACATCAATAATATACTATTTTCATTGTAATTTTAATTCATGAATTGCATTATTCAAGTAAAATAAATTTTCCATACAACTATACTAGATATAACTAATACGAAAAAAAATTCTTAGATAATAAATTACTGTCCATATTCGGGTAACTGATAAAGGAAGACAATTACCTGACTATTACTTATTACGGTAACAATTATATTTATAAATATTGAGCATTTTTAATAATAGGCTATTCGATAATTATAATTTGGAAACGCATATAAAAGTAGTAATAAACTTTTGGTCAGTTTTGTTCACAGAGCCGTATTCAGGGGGGGGGGGGGATAAGCATGATCTATTACTGATCCCACGTGAGGGAAATTTATTACCTAAACAAGTGAGATGTCTATAAATTTGTCTTAATTGTACAAGTGACATAGTCTAAATATATAACAGTATGTATAAGATAAATATATCATGTGGCAATTTTTTGTATTGCTATTGTATAGTTGTATATGTTATATTTTGTTGGTTTTGATTCTTCTATATTTATTAGTTATTTAAATCAATTAAAACTGAAGCACTTGTACGTCGAACACTATAGACGCCATATTATTTTGGATGCCATTGCATCGCTGTGATTGGTCAATTCCGATTCAAGCTGTCTTTGATGTTTGCAGCCAGGTTTTAAGCTAACTTTGATCCCAATAGAGATTTTTAGACTGTTTCTGGTTTTATTGTGAGATTATTTTGATGCAGAATATAAGTTAAATGTCATAGGGAATTGGCAGACGTTTATTTTTGCATTCGAAGTTCAGATTTTAAAGAACCATGCAACTAGCTGCATTTGAGTCTATACTCCTCATTTGCATTACCTATATATATTTTTATTTTTGATAACAATACCGCTGGATAGCTGAAAGAAGATACCTTGTAGCATTAGAATCGCTACCAAAAAGTGCAATAAAACATTCATATATATTAATCATTCTACTTGTTACATTAGAACTCCCGTGCTAACAACATAACGAAAAAACACTTATTCTTTTAATTACTTCAACATATATTTATTTATCATTCGTGATTGTAATTTTTTGGTATCTACACTATTTTGTTCCCCAACCTTTAAATCCGGCCCTGTTTATTCAGCTTTAAATTTAGAATTGAATACAATCTCTTACTCTACTGAAATATGGATACAAGTCCTTAAGCAAAATATGTTCTAAATATGGCGTTTTAAAAACAGATCGAAAACCGACTGTTCGAAAACTTCTTTATCTGTTTTCGAGCTTTGAATTCTAAAATATTTTACCATTTTAATACTACATACCTATAAAACATAATTTTTATATACAAATTGGAAGACTATAAGATTTTGTTGTATAAGGCACAATTTTTCACTAAATATAACACTATAATTATTTACAATCAAACATATATACTAATTTTATATAGCTATATTTAAGTTTTGAAGCCTTAAATAAATCGGTAAATATCAATATTGAATTATATTACTAAATAATGAAATTATTTATACCGTGGCGGTATAAATAATTGTGTGACGCAAACTACTAGCACTAAATCCTAAGATTAATGTTACGTACATAACCAACTATAAGACTGTAATGTCCATTCATGAAATACTGCCTCAGATGTCAACTTTAAAATTAAAATATACAAGTTATTTCTAGCTCTTAGACTATTTGTTCGAATACGGAAAACTTCAATTAAAGGTCCTTAGTTAGTAGTAAATAAATTATTTATTCGAAAAGTTTTTTTTAAGTCTGTTAATAGACTACAATCCAAATATATAGTTAATGATTATTCTGAAAAGAAAGATAATTGCAAAGACTTTAATTAAACTAAATATATAAAGTTAATTACAACGTTGATCCATGTACTCAATATTACAACCGACTTATAACAGAAACTCGACAAATGTACGTATTTGTGAAGATACGCTTTTAACCCACTGTACCGATATTTTTACTTAGTTTTTCGGAACGTATAGTTCGGAAACTTTAATGGATTTAGCATAGAATTTAATTTATAAAAAAAAAGTGCTTAAAATTCTGGTCCACGCCTCGTAGGCCTTCCACAAAATACTCAATATGAATGTAGCTGACGATGTTTATATTTATATTCAAGCAACACAAGGTCGATGAATTACAGTTTACAGGATATAAATTAATACTAACCATACTATATTATATCACGAACATATTATACAGACATATTTGTACATATATATTATAATTTAGCTTTATCTTTAGATAAGCCGTTAATATTAAATTACAGTTCTAACATAAGTATATTTACAATGCACACATTAACTGACCTCACAAGTAACTTTTGAATTTATAAAAAAAACGTATTGTTATTTAAATGCCAAAAATAGAAGGCATTAATATATTAGGAACTTCTTTACTCCATCAAATATGACAGGAGATGATTATCACAGAAACCAGTAAAGGAATGGAGAAAGTGTCACCAAGGCCTCCAGGGTTTTTCTTCAGGCGGTTGTTTCCTCGTAACCAAGGCAAGGGGTGCAGGTTCATCGGACACGGGCGGTGGAGTGTCCCAACCTGAACTAGCGGGAGAATAACATCTTGGTTCTGATGAAGCGGTAGATGACGCATCCCGAGGAGATAGTGGTACTAGTGTGGGTATAGTTCCAACAGCGTTAGCATTGAGCCCAGCTGGCAGAACAAGGGCTATGTCACCGTTTGACAGTCTCGTCGGGACCAAGCGTACTCCAGAACCAGACCCAGCTGTGAAATGATTTAAGACTAAGTTGCTATTTGCACACATCTAAATCTAATATTAATATAATAAGATATATGATACAACTATAGTATTTATAACACCATAGTCTAGTTTACAAAATACGCTATTATAGCTTTAAATATTGGAATTAATAAAAATGGTATGACAACTTTTGGTTGAAAAATTTTGCTACAACTTGGAAGGCAAGTTGAAAACTATCGGAAACTGTAAAGAAGTAAATAATGTTTGTAACTGAATAATAGATAAAATATTAATAACGTATTTAAAGAGCAAATTAAAATGGACTTAACCTAATTTAAACAATAAACAATGTGCCTCTAACTCACCCGAGATGAATATAGTTGAATGTTGCGAAGGAGACATATCTTCCGATTCTGAAGGTGGTGTGGGAGCTCCGGCTGGCCTCGTCCCAGAACTATTAACACAAGTCTCCAAATGCCTCACCAGTCTCCTCTTTAAGCCAGATTCTAGACCTTGAAACTTTGCGACTTCTGAGAGACATTGTCGATAACCTGCGCGAAAACGATCGGGGGGCCCATTGCCCTCTGAACGAAGTCCTTCTAGGTGTTTAACTGTCATTTCGAGAATGTCAGCTTTTTCTAACTTCGAATGTCTTGCAGGCTGTAACAATGATAATATATGTTCCATAACGTTACATTGTTACAAAATGCAAATACGAATAAAATTAATGTGTTTTTGTTTCAGCTAATCACCGAAACGGCTGAACGGATATTAATGCAAATTTTATGGGGAGATAGAAGACTTTTCATAGTATCATCTAGGCTATATAACATTAATTTATTTCATTTTAATTAAGTAATAAGTATTGAATTTAAAAGAGGTCACATAAAATTATTAATGATACACAACCAATCACCAACCAAACAACCAATCTAAGTCAAATCACAGGAACTAACAAATTAATAATAGTGATGTTTTTAAAAATGGCTAATATTTAATTATGACTAATAATTAAAAAGGAATTCAACTTATTAATATTTATTCGATATGTAGCATGTAATATAAGTACTTACGTCTTTCTTCATGGCGTCTAGAATTAGGGCTTTAAGTTCATTCAGACAATTGTTAATGCGTGCCCTTCTCCTTTTTTCCATTATAGGTTTGTTGCTCTGTAACAATGTAAAATGAATAATTAAATTTAGTATTTATTTTGATTTTTAATGTCGCGCCACAAAAAAGTATTAATTTCGTTTATCTAGAAGGGGGTAATCTCCCACTAGGAGCACAATCACGGCCGTATCATAAAAGCTATCTCCGTCTACACATATTTCTTCGTCTATATATTGCATAGAAAAATATATTGCTTAGAAGTATAACAATAGTTTAAGAGGGTTCATTTTATGCAATCTGTTATTTTATTTGCATGTATTTGCTAAATGCAGAAACTAAATGTATCATGAAGAGTAAATTTACATAATTTAATTGATGCTCGTATCTTTGACTAGTTCAACACTATAATTATAAAATAAATAAAATTATTTCAAAATTATATATTATTTTAAAAATTAGAGAGATATAAATATGAAAGATCATGTATAAATTTAGAAGAGCAGTTCAGTATTTTTTTCATAAAACAATCTTTTATAATATACCAATATGATGATTGAAATAAAAATTACAGTTCACGCTTAAATGTCCGCCAAATAATAAAAGTCGATTTTGAAAACCCATTTATATGTACATGTTATAACAATATAAATCTAAAGTGTCTGTACTTTTTAATTTTTTGAAAAAAAAAAAGTGTTTCAGGTGTCTTGGAAAATAATAAAATACATTTCAATATTTTTTAGAAATGTCTGTTTGTTTGTATGAAAACACATCACTGCTTAAAAGTACTGCGGTCACGATAAAACCAAGAAGATAAAGCATATCATTGAGTAACATTTAATCTTGGTTTCATTAAAATCGACTCACTTTATCTAAAGTTATTAAATACGAGAGAAAAGTGGATTAGTAAATAGACTTAATACATTCAGATGATCTTTTACATTCACTGTTCTTTTACATTAAGTTCCTCGCCGACGGAGTCGCGGGCACAGCTAGTATAATAATAACAATGAAGCAGCAAGAGAATAGTAAACAACATTGTTATCCGTGTGAGATACCAAGTAAGGCGCGTGACAAAAAACGCCATTAATCTCGCATTACCGTCGGCGACACGACGCGATGGCGCGTGCGACCACGCTATCGGCTCAAGGTGAAGGTCGACTTTTGTCGTGATTAGCGGCGAGACGCGCGACCGACTGGCGCGGCGTGTCGTGACGCACCAAACACACGTGACGTGCTATTATTATTCTAATAAGCTCTCTCGGCGCTAGACCACTTATGAAATTCAATAATCCATAAACAAAAATATGCCATATTTGCTACCTCTCTTAGAAGTGAATGTATATCAATATATTAAATTTATTTGCATAACCGATTCGTAAACACCTTGTTTCAATTACATGGTAACACTGACAATGTAATGAAATATTTATTCGAGTTTTATACGACGCTAGGAAACTATTAAACTAAGGTACGATAATCTAAATTACATGTTAGTCCGGTAAAGCCGTGAAGGAACATCAGAAGGATAGCGTAATCAATTCGAAAAGAAACTAAATTACATAATACCTGAAAGACATTAGATTCAAATCTCTGAAATCCAGAAGACATCGTGAAATGGAACGAAGTGATAAGTGTAGCAAGGAATCTAAGACAAATATCTATACGTAAAATAACTGGCAATTGTTAAGACTTTTTGCATGACATACATAATTATTCTGAATGGATATTTATTTAACGTTGCAAAAACTCATACCTCATCAAATAGATCCGTTGTCATTCTCATTTATCATTATTAAAATAAGTGTAACCGTCGCGACGCGCCGGCGCCTCTCTAGTGTTGTTGACACTGCAATTTTAATTGCAAGTCGTTGGTTGGTTCCGTTTGAATTAGCTTCCGTCAAACACTTGACAACTTCTGACGTTCCAATGTCAATTGAAGGTAAAACGCACATCGCGGTTAACATTGAACATTTATATGGGCGTTAATGTGTACAAACTCGGTGCAGTAAAGGCGGAGAGGTGAAGGCGGAAAGTCCTCGACGCCTTCCGGCACGTGACAGTGCACACTGCGCAGAGTCTGTGACGCCTAATAATATTTTCTCAAGTGACAAAAACTTAAGGCTTATTTAAATTTGCGGAAAGTTAATTTTATAAATTCCGTATATAAAGTTATTTTAGACTAATCTCTGACCACAACTTCGTTCGCGTGGAATAATTAGTTTGGGCTAACGCTCACACGCAGCGCAAGCTCTCAAGAGTAAAAAAAATGGTTTTGAAACATTATTCATTAGCGCTCCGCTTCTATTCGTCTTAGCGTGATGAAATATAAGCATATAACCTTCCTCGATAATATATATATATATATAATAGCACAGAAAGAATTTATCAAATCGGACCAATAGTAAGTACCTGAGATTAAAGAGAAAATCTAATCTTAATGGAAATACAATTTTCTATATCATTGTCATAATAAAATTAATGAATGAACGTGAAAACTATTGTTGTCTATTAAAAAAAATCAAATATAACTTAAAACTTAGATTGTGTTAAACAGATATTAATAGAATGTAGGTGAAACAATTTAAACATCGTCGGAAGTGAAGTAACAGAACGTCTTAATTAACTCAACAAATCTTCATGAAATTTTTCATACATATTGTTAAGGGTACAGAAGAACGTAGGTTTATAAAGAAAGTACTTTTTCCAAAACATTGTTTAGATCGATATTAACGCGAACGAAGAAGAAATTTAATAAACTGACGTAGTTTTTCGATAACATATCGAGCTAGTGACTTTTTACGCTGCGTCAGCTGAACGACCGATAACACTTTGTCCTGAAAATAGGATAAGCATTCATGATATTGACACATGACGTGTGTACGCTGATAAGAATTTTTAGATAAGTTCTATTTTGGTTGAATATACATTCCCACATTTATATAGAATTAGTACAATTTCAAGTTTGTATTAACGACCCCCCCCCCCCCCCTCTATGTTAAAACAACACCATCTATATAAATCAATGATAACTAACTAACGGACATAACCTACCCTCTCCCCCGGGAGGATAGCGTATCCGTTAGGGATTTCCCCACGTTAATAAAAAAAAAAAAACGTTAAGTTTTTTAATTATAACATCATTGATATAAAAAGAAAAAAAATGCCGAATTTATGTAAGCGCATCACTTCAGAAAGTGCATAATTGTTTGTACGTTGCGTTTTTTTTAGTTTTTTATTGTAGCACGACAATGTGACTGCATTATGCCATCCAAAGACATCAGCAACCACCGAGAAACAGATTATCCATCGCAGGTTGCCATTGTCATGCCGGCCTGTATAAGTGTCTCTTCACGTTACAAATAATCGTCAGAACAAGACAACAGAAAAATATTTATAAAATTTAAAATCGTAGGGAAACAGTGAACATTTTGTTTTTAAAAAATTTAATGTAAGACAGTGAGTAAGTAATACTGTTATAAGATAGTAGAGTTAATAATAGGTTAATAAGAATTGAGCCCACACGGGTCGCCTGGCAGATGTGAAACATCGAAATTGTTTTGTTTAAGTTATATGCATAAAAAATAGATTGCGACAGGAATCAACTATGGCGTAATGAAAGGATAAAGCATTACAGATTTGTTCCATAAAATAATGACGGTTTGTTTATTTTATTACATAAATATTCATTTGTATTTAATACAAAAATTCAACTAGTTGCAGGCGCGGTGTTTTTGACAGCATTTATCAAAGGGTGCTAGGTCGTCGGAGCGTTGAGTAACACTAGTAGAACGGATGGCTGACAAAACAATTTGCATCTTATGTTAATATACATAGGGTCGCAAATGTTTCTGAGAATTTCGTTAAGAATGCAGAGTTCGTGTTTTGCGTCGCCTCGTCTCGCAACTCCAACAATCAGATTTAACCTCACCTATAGACGTTTCACATCAAAAATCTTCACGTAAGAAAATGAGCGGGTAAGCGTGATAGTAGACAGTAGATTTAATAATAATAGGATTAATAGTTTTGGCAGATCAAAAGTCACTTGTTTAGTTGCCATTTCATTTAATTACATAACTGATTTATAAAGGAAAGATTTGATCTAATTTTCATGTTTAGTATTATGATAAAATTAAATAGAGAATGCGATAATGTTCCCCAATCTACGGAGTATACGAGCATGTGAACAGTCACTATCACTTCTAGTATTCACGTGTCCCAGACAGCATCCATCAACGTGACGTCATTACGTAACGTTTGGCCAGTCATGCGGTATGGATTTAGTCGCGAGGCGCCGCGACTCGGCCGCTTTCAACGAAATCTACAAGCACGAGCCAAATGCACAAGATAAATGTATGTTATATACATATGTATAAAGGATCATTGAAACAACATAGAAGTAAAATGTTAAATAGTATTAAATATTCTCAAATAACTACAGAAAAAAATACCAATAAACCTCTGGACTGCTCAAAACCATAACGGTCTTATTATAAAAACAAAAACACGGGTATATCACGAGTTTTACTAAGCAGTGCAACAATGCAAGCACTGTTACTTCACGTCGGTTTTCTGTGAGAGGGTGGTACTACCCCGGGCGAGCCGACCTATTCATAAATAATTCGGTATAGCTCCGTACTACATTAAGCATATGAGCAGTTCAAAAATGACCTTTAAACCGGTTTTTTTGGTATGTTTTCATAGGTGCTACTTATATAACATTTAAAAACAATTTAAAATCCTAACTAAACATTATATCAAATCAAAAATACTTTCTTCAGTTTAGGCCCTAATAAGGCACTTATGAACTTCAAAACGACCACCGGAAAACAATTCAATCATCGAGAAGAACCAACAAGAAAGTCAATCGGGTACATCTCTTTAACATATAAGTATATCTCCATATTCCATACATTATTATTTCCATACAAATTAAATGCTTAAAGTAGATTCTTTCTTTGTTACGCTTTCAAACCTTAAATACTTAACCAATGATCATGAATTTTGCTTACACCTACAGAAAAGTACAAAAGGTACCTTCAATTCAAAACAAATGATCTGTTCTCGAAGAATAGCTCAAATCTATATTAATGAAAGGGAAGCCGCGTCAAGAGCTAGTCCATCATTAATGTTTCTCTCTATTATAACTTATTAATCTGTTGACAATAGAGTCGGACGCTTAAATTAATAGATGCTCTAAGAGATAAATTGAAATAAATGATCCAACAAGGAGTCATCTATTTTAATTTACAAATAACTATGCGCGGACGAATAAGGCAACGATTCGTGTAGCCAACCAATAGCGTATATGTCGTACATTTAGCATATAACTTTGATTTGGTTTAATTCGCATTTGACATATAAGAGTTGAAACATATGTAACTGCCTTTAACAGATCTCCCCTACTCAACTGAACTTCAATGTAAATCAGAGAAAATATAGTTAATCAAATATTATGGATCGAGCAAAGAATTATCAAGGAAGTAAACTAATCAACGTCTTGTTTAACTATCACAGCGGTTATCATGACCGAAGAACATAAATAAACATCGTAACTAATGAGGCAGCTGGAATTTATATTACATAAAACCCAAACATGATGATATCCTAAATAGAAAAATTAAAATTATAATATAAACCATGTCAATAGTATATCTATTGAATATCGCTTCAAATAAATGCGATTTATAAAAAACAAAATCAATTCATATTTTAACAGGCAGAACCCAGTAAACACATGACTTTCATAAACTTAAGCTGTGTTATGACAAATTAAATTCACCTATTTACTGTGTAGTGATAAAGTATAGTAATAAAACTAATGAATAAATAGTTAAATTACAGAGTGAAAAGTAATTGAGTGTTTCTACTAATCGTATGTTGCTGGCAAGCTCTTGGCACGCGCCTATCTCGTTGGCATGGATCGTTGATGTAGTGGTGTCGATTGGCAAGACACGCGTGGCGGAGGACGCCGCACCGTCGCCATAGTCGCGTGCCAAAGCGTGGGAGCGGACACCGAACTTCCGGCATTCTTTTATCTATACTATATTTATAATTGTATATGTCATTCAGACGTGATATTTAAAAACTCCTGCGGCTTACTTAAAGTGAAAATGGCTTTGCTAAATTTGATTGATCGCAGTGTGTATCAATTCTACTTTGTTATAATTTTACTTACTAATTTGAAGTTTTACTTGCACTTATTCAACCATCCAATGTTATATTTTCTATCATTAAAAATGTTTAAAAAAGTATTAGTTAAAATAAACGCTATTGTATGTTGAATAAATTTAACTATGCGATTTCAGTTGACTTAAATAAACTGTCTGATTATAAACGGTTTGTATGTATTCTTAACACAATGTTTATATTCTTAATACAATGTTTTGTCAGTCAATAATAAAAATCATAAGTAATAAAAATACCATAAAGTACATAAATCATTCCTGACGGAAATACTAATGCATGTTTTTAAGAGTTAGTGGAAATTAGTTTTGTCTTGTCACCTATTTATTGTTATGTCTAGCTATTTTAGTATTTTAATAGTTTTGATGCATACTAAATTATTCAAATTATTTTAAAATAAGTACCATCACGTAATAAACATACGTATACTGATCACGTAAATTGATCAAGTTTTTTACACGTTTGCAATATTTGAACCATTTTCCGTTTCTACAATTCGATAGTTTAAAAGAGTCAATATCTTTGGTTATAAAATGTAAATAAACTTATGTGAAAAATAGTGACTAATAAAATCATCTGAATTATTATATCCATCTACATTTCTCTCATATTTAAGTCGCTATGTCATTAAAATTACAATAACTTTTGATAGAGTGGACCGATTTTAATGAAACAAATATTAAGTTATTCTCGACGCAGTACTTTAACAGTGATGTGTGTTGAAACAAACAAAAAGAAAGACATTTCTAAAAATGATTGAAACGTATTTTTTTACTCATTCCAAGACAATTGCAATATTTTTTTCCACAACAATTCAAATAGTTCAGACATGTTAGATTTACATTCTTATTATATGTATAGATTAATGTATTTCAAAAACATTTAAAGTTGTCTCCTTGACCAATGTTTGGTGTACTTGACGTGTATTGCGGAGTTGAGAGAGACATGAGCAGCGTGGGCGCGTCAACTCCGCGCTGCGGTACAAGTATTGAACACTTACGCACGCGACCCACCGAACACGGACGTTACTGTCCGCCGAAGTAGCTTATCTCACAGTGATGTTTATCATTGTATGATCGATTGTAGCTATTAACGCTTCCTACAACCACACGCTTGTTTCTTTTACAGCGTCGACGCGACGGGCGGTGGTACTCTCATGTGCCCAAATCTATCATAATAACTGTACTGTCGTAGGTGTCTAATAGTTTTTAATAACATACCATGTATCTATGTCGTAGTATATGTACATAGATTCGATGATTACTTATTATACACTTCGCGACAAACTTTCTGACCGCTCTGAATATCTTCGAATATTTTATTATTACGTAGAACACAAATTAATTTTTGTATTGAATTCTTGATTTTATATTACGCACGGGCCGGAACTTACGGATATATTTAGGGTAAATTAGGACTGTAAATAATGTTTAAACTTAGTTTTGATATTTAGTACACCATTTGCAGCGTAAAGACCGCACTAATTAGTTTACTGTTATTCGATATATATAAAATAGACACTCACAAAGAAAATATTTGACTTTACCCGGATTTATAATGGTTTATTCTATTCTCTAGTCAAGTTTCGCTTATACATAGACTAGGTGATGATACCAGTTCCTTTGTAGGACTTTAAAAAACGGTAAAGGGTCAACGAATTAGGAAATAGCCTAGAACCATCTACCAAAAATTCTGCATCGAACATTCGAACTCTTATGCCGTTTACGTTCATTAGTTCTCACGTAATTGAATCTCAAAAGAACTGTATTTTCACTATAGTACATACCACTACATAGTATAAAACAAAGTCTTCTGCCACGTTTGTCTGTTCGCAAAAAACTACTAAACGAATTGTCATGCGGTTTACCCCAGTAGATAAAGTAATCCACCAGGAAAGTTTAGATATGTATTTGGTTAAGATTATTTTTTATTATCAAGACGGGATAACGTCTGCCGGGCCCGCTAGTATACTATAGATAGAAAATATACTTTGTTGATATAAAGTAAACCATAAATTAATAGAAAATCTCTTCAATAATCTAAATGTATTTTGTAGTGGTCACTTATTGTGTAAATATTATATGGACTGCAAATCTTATAATAAATATAGTAAATTTATAAAAAAAAAGAATTAACGGACTTCAATATTAATCAAAAAGCCATAAGGCACTAAAAAGCAGAAAATAAATAGTTTACCAAATTAACCAAATTAAATAAAACATATAAATATGTGTGCTACCTAGAGATGGAAAAATACAGACGAATTGAGAACCTCCTCCTTTTTTTGAAGTCGGTTAAAAAATACCCTTTAATCACTAATAGCATTGGACTACTTTATTGTTACTACTTTTTTAACTACCATCTATTTATATTAATAACCGAAACATCACTCAAAAGATCGATAAAACAGTATTCGAAAGATTACAACTAATCAAGAGTCAAGCGATAACATCTTTGATTCAATCAAATAACTCCCGATATTTCGGAGATAAAGACGGATTATGAGTAGTAGTCGCTGGATGTGGGCGTCGTCCGACCAGACAGATAGGAAAAGGCGGATGAACGATGTGGTGCGTTCCCACGACAATTAGCTCACGAGCTGCGTTGGGCGCCCACGCGTCTCGCCCACGACCGACGCCTCTCTGACTCACACCACGCACCGTCTGCTCTGACCACCGAGATTGACAAACAATAAATTCCTCGTGGGTGTGGGAAGGGCGCCAACTCAACACCACGCGACGCGACGGTCGAAATATAATTTTACTATCTTAAGCGGGGACGGGTTTACTACCTACTCGTACACATTTAGCTCCGAAGGAATTTGAATTTCAGGTAAGACGTCATTGTACACATTTAAATATTCGATGTACATAACTTTCTTTAGCATATTTACCAAAAATACTTTTATATATGCCTGCCTAGGACTTTTAAAAGAATCATATCACTTCGTAATACATATTATAATTAGTACATACCAAGGTAAAGTTTGTGACGTTGTATCTCAGGAACTACTGGTCCGATTTTCTTTCAGTGTTATACAGCTCACGCAAATGTAAATCTTTATATTTAAATATTTTTTTCTTTATATCTAAATATTTTAAGTTAAATGTTTCATTAATTCCTTACACAGTATAAGGGAGCACTAAGACAGTTATATGGTGGGTTAAAATCCCAAATATGTTGCTGATGGTAAACCTCACTATGTACATTGTTAGTATTTATATATTTATTGTATACATTACATACTACTGTAAGTGGCGTGCGTGTCGTACTTAAAATTGTTTTTAGAGAGCATTTCTATAATTGTACATAGTCTCACAAGTTTATAATTCGTTAATGTGATTAAAAGATAGCGTGCGGAGCCGCGGGTACAGTTAGTTGTTAATAAATTTCAAATTGTTATTCAACACAGACGAAGTCGCGGTCGCACACTAGTATTATATAATATACAATATTATAAACCTATCGTACACTAAAAAACCTTTGTTCAACGACATATATTTATACATATAACAAGAGTGTAAATCTAATTAATATCTAATATCTTCAAAAATAGCTCAGTTTTTTATTCATTAAAATCGGTCTACTCTATAAAAAGTTATTCTAATTTTAATAACGACGCGGCGTAAATACGAGAGAAAAGGAGATAAGTAAATGGACGTAATACAGTCAGATGACTCTATTAATCACCGTTTTTACGACGAAGTCGTGGGCATAGCTAGTATAATATAAAATACAAAACGTACACAAAATATATATCTTTAATATTTATTTTGAAGGTAACAATTTCAGTTGTTTAATTGAACTGAGAATGTGCAATTATGTGCATGAGAATTCATGACAACAGAACCAAGTATCATTATTAAAGTCGAGTCACGACACATTCTTAAATTGTGTAGAAGATAAAAGGCACGCGATGTGGGTGTCGCATTCATGATTGGGAGTAGTTAAATTATTGGTGTTAAGTTACTAACGTAGGCTCGGAAGGGGCTCTAGACATATTCTCGTCTTGTAGTGGGCTGAACGTTTTAAGAATATTTATTACAAATTAATTTGATATCTATTTAGTGAATTGAATTAGAAATGATCAAAATCGAGTTTAGCGTTTAGTTTTACATTAACATACTAACGAAAAACGTATTGCTTATAAGCAAACCAGTAAAAAAAATATGCAGATACAAGTTTTCTGCAGAATTATCTAATATATATTAATAAATCTGTAGATTTTATTATATATGTTTTATATTATACTAGCCTCTGCCCGCGACTTCGTTCGCGTGGAATAAATACAGTAACACGCAGAAGTTCTCAAAAGGAAAAAAACATCTCGTCTTTTGGAACATTTTTCATCTGTGCTCCGCTCCTATTGGTCTTAGTGTGATGATATATAGCCTATAACCATTCTCGATGAATGAGCTATATAACACTGAAAGAAAAATTCAAATCGGACCAGTAGTTCCTGAGATTACCGCCTACAACGTCACAACGTCCCAAACTTTACCTCTTTATAATATTAGTATATATTCGCAATTCGATTACAGCTAGCATATTATGAATGTGAAAATACTTTTGGTAGACTGTATGTCTGCTGATCATGCTCAAATCACTGGACAAATTTTGTGTAGAAACATTTGTCATGTGAAATAGAAAATATTTATTAACTTTGATTAAACATAAGCAATACTTATCATTAGATTTGTTTTCTTTTAACAGTATATATTAAACAAATAAGGGAAATATTTTAATCCGCGTTTAAATTATAAAAGACTTTTACAAATTACGCAGTAATGATCTATTTAATTTATTCATAAACTCAACTGTTAACTATGCACAAGAATATACACATAAAATTAACGCAACTTAAACTAAAACTTTACTAATTACTACAACAAATAATAGCTAACGCGTGTGGTGTTGTAGACACAGCTAATAACATTTGTCATTAGAGCTGTGACTAGTTACATAAGCATAAGTTTGTGACATCTATACTAATATTATAAAGAGGTAAGGTTTGAGTTTAATCTCAGGAACTACTGAACTGATTTTGAGAATTCTTTAACCAATGGAAAACCACGTTATTTGTGAGTTTCATAGGCTATACATTAACCCGAAAAATAAAAAGATTTTTTTGTGGTAGTCGGATTTGCAAAGTAAGTTTGAGAAAAAAAAGTCGAACGAGAACATTTCTTACGAACGCTGCTTTACCGTTTCTAATATATGATTGAGTTCTAGGGAAAAGTTGTAGAGCTTGATAATGCCTACAAGAAATTCAGCGACAGCATATGTCTAACTTTTATATTTAAATCACAAAAACTAGTTTGTTATAAATGTTTACCGCCCAGCGAAGTGGGCACTGGTCAGCTAGTCTAGACATAAATACGGATATATCGCCTAGAAATGTTAACATTAGATATATACTCGTCTTAATAATTGCTTAGAAATATTTAACAGTAATCAATTAAAACCGACTAGACATTTATCTACTAATAAATGAAAATACATAAAAACAAGCTTCAAAATATTTGTAATAGAAATAATATAAAAATTATAACCGTCGTAGTGGGTTAACGATTAACTTGTGGTTATTCTAAAATCTCCAGCCAAGTTTTTAATTCAATTGTAATTAATGAGGACACTATCGGACGGTTAAGGAATATAATGACTGTTTAGGAACATAGGCGGTCGAAGCATGCCTAGCCACTAACTTCTGTAATGACAAAATAGTATGAGGTCTCATTATTTAAATCGATAATATAATAAACATATTCTAGGCTGGTATAACAAAATAATCATAAATTTCATATCATCTCATCTCCAAAGCCAATGCCACCTCCATTTAGTAGTCCGGTGAAGCTGTTAAGACCTTGCTAGGTCAATAGCGTACTCAGTTCGAGAAAAAAAAAGCCACCTCCATTTACCAATTAAATAAAGTAGGGTTTCCAACTCCAAATATAAAAAAATAGGACTTGAAGATATAAATATCAGTACATTTCAGAATGAAAATAGTACGCAACATAAGAGCAGTAGTTAATATTAAAATAAAAAGTGCGAAATAATTTAATAAAATAAAATAAATATAAAGTATACAATAAAATAAAAATTTTGACAAAAAAACATTAACCCATAGAGTTATATTGATCCACGGATTTTGAAATACACGATCTTAGTAGGTTATCGAAAATAACAACGTAGGGCATCCCCATCCTCAAAAGAAAAACAAGTCTTGGGATAATAGGACTATCGGTAACACTAACATAAAAATATGTATCTAATAAACATAGACCTTTGAAAAGGATTAAAATCTTAAAAATTAGACAGCCGTTTCTAATCGAACGATTAGTTCTTCATTAACCAAGAGGCTTTGTATGTCTTTGTATCTTATGACAAGATCACGGAGACGCGTGATCGGCGTGATACAACGTTTTACATGGTTCACGAGACATCGCTAATAGGGTAGGGGGACGAGCAAACCGGACCAATCCGTTTTCTGTACAACTTTTTAACACGTCCTAGTATAGTATATTATTTATGCATCCGTCCTTTCAACGACATAAAGAATTAGCAACTTATCCAAATTAAATATGTAATTTACCCATATAAATAATAAACTCAACACCCGTCTCCGTCGCTGCCATATTTTTTTTTTAATAGGAACACACAGGAATAAACATTGCACAGGCACAGTATAAAACAAAGGCCCGTGCCGCGTCTGTTCACGATAAACTCAAAAACTACTGAACGTATTTTCATGCGGTTTTCACCAGTAGATAAAGTGATTCATAAGGAAGATTTAGATAATGTCCGCAGGGCGCGCTAGTTCTACATAAGATCATCATAGTCCCATGCCGATACATTCAGTAGTTTTGACATGATTGAATTGATTATATATCTATGAGATAAGTAAGATTATGTATGTATGTATATTTTACCAATAACAATAAATTTAACTGAATAAATCAACTTCTGCAAAAACATTAATCAAATACGCGAAGTTTAAAAATTTACCTATATTACATACTAGTCTCTGCCCACGACTTCGTTCCCGTGGTATAGTTACTTTGGGCTAACGCTGACACGCAGCAGAAGCTGTCAAGAGGGAAAAAATACCCCGATTTTGAAATATTATTCATTGGTGCTCCGCTCCTATCGGTCTTGGAGTGATGATATGTCCTATAACCATTCTCGATAAATGAGCTATATAATAGTGAATTTTTCAAATCGGACCAGTTGTTCTTGAGATTACCCTCTACAACTTTACTACTCACAAACTTCACCTTTTCATAACATTAGTATAGACAAACGATTATACCCAATTAAATTAAATTAAAGAAAAGTATTTTATAGAAAGGTTTTTAAATTTTACTGTTTGAAAAAATAATCCTAATTTACCAAGAGTCAATCGGATTAATTCTAAAATGTCATTTAAAAACATTTCACTACTCATATGACAAAAATAAATTTAGCAAGTACTCGTCCGTTTCCCAGAACTTATTTATTCTTGTTTATCCTGACAAAAAGTTTTATTTCTATCCTATTATTCATTACAAATATGAACCGTAAAATTGATATACATTAAAATTTTATATTATTGTTGTGGTAGAGTATTTAGAGGGTATACAAAAATATTACATAATTAAATCACTCACCCTTCTATGATCACTCGAGGATTTCTTCTGGTCTTGCCCGGCGGTGTTCATAGTGCCGTTAATTGTCACAGGATTCGATGCGCCCTGAGGGCTGCCCGCTATACCAGTAACCATAATGTTCACTTCACTTCAGCGTACAGTCACTTCATTGTCGTACGAACACGAACTATAGATAACCGAAACACCTAACTCGAAGCACGTCCGTCGCACGACTGTCACGAGACACAACTCAGGCACGCTAGTTGCTCGTTAGTCTGCTCACTCGGCTCGCGTCTGAGCGGTCGGGCGCGAGACGAGACGCACGCAGGCTGCAGCGCGGCACGCGACCGCTGCACGCAGCGCCAGAACCGCGCGGCGCGTCATCTCGCGTGCCTCTGTATTTGAGCGCGTGTCCACAGACATACGACATTTTCACGTACTCAATAACTTCCATAAAAAATAACCTTTAAAATCGAAAGTTGTAAATTGAGCAATCAACATGATATAACCCCATATTAGTTATATTTCGGATGATTTCTAAATAACCAACTTGCTTTTTTGGTGGTTAAAGCCTAACTCGTAATCGTATCATTTGTTGTGTTTATAGGATATCTACCACGTCCTAATGGAATGCACTTGTGGAAATCTGTTCAGGAAACAAATTCTAGATAACCCTTACAATTTTGGTAATTGTAAGAGTTTACAAGCCACAGCAATTTTAGACGATGCCGTGAAACTATATAAAATGACTGATTACATTTAAGAGCATCGTTAAAGCTGTGACGCTCCATAGTATACAATAGAAAAAGAAACTTAAAATTAACGAATCCATTCGTGATTTTACATATATGTTTTAATAACATTGTATCTCCTTCATTATCTTTTTATAAAACTGTTAATAATATTTAGGCATAATGTAAATTATGTTCTGCACATATAAACAGTCAACAACAAACTTAATTTGCACACCGTAACCAGTTTGTATATAATCTGACGGTGATTATTACCTATATAGTTGATTTTTTTGACAAATAAGGATAAATTACTTAAAGACGTTCTCGTTGAGGTCAACCTTAATATTGAAATCATCAAAAATTCTATTAAGAAAGTTATTTTTATGAAGATCTTGAAGACTCGTTCTTTACATTGTACATTGTAATTTTTTTAAAGAACCGTCATTGTTTTATACCAACAGAAACCAATACAATTTAAGATATTTCCTTTATCATGAAAAAAGAATAGTAGAATTCAATCATATTGTCGTCTCTAAAAATTCGTCCACACAGAGACAGTAAAGAAATTGAGTATTTTTTTTGGGTCTCGATTAAGAATAAATAGATTATTATTATTATTTACCATGGAATAATTATGGACACGTTCACTCAATATTCAAACATCTATGACGTCACCTACGACGTTCCTTTCTATCATATATTAACATTTGACACTGTGTATAAATTTGTTCAGTCTTCCCGCGCCGCGCCGGTGACATAAAACGCTGCCAGCCGACGCCATCCGCCACCAACGCTGACTCACAGCAGCAATTTTGAGATACTAAATATGATTTTTTTTTTTAACAATAATATACACAATAATATATTAACAATAATAATCATATCTAAATAAGGAAATAATGACAATTTAATTTCATAAACACTTATAGAGTAATTAGCATATTAACATAGTTCATAACCTCACTTCATAATTGAAGTTAGATAAACTGAGAGTAATTACCATCACGAAAAAAAATTACCATCAGATGTGGGGCGCCTGTTGCCGAGCGACGAAGGGTCCGTAACGGAGGAGCACGGTTAGCCGTTGCTTTTCACGAAAGCAAGGAAGAAGAGAACATCTCCTAGGAATGAGAGTCCTTAAACAAACCTCGTCGGGTTGTCATGTATAAGTGCTACGCGGCAGTGAGGTTTTTAGTTTTAGTAGAGTAACAGCTCTTCTTCTTCCTACATCCGCAACTTAAGGTTTAGAAGTATGCAATTTTAGACACAAATTCCTTATACTTGTATAATTTATGTGAACACTAATAAATAACTATGTCGTTTATTGCGTATTGATAACTACACGATAACTGAAATTCATCGATAGGAAATTCCATTGAGCAGGCGATTATTAAAATGTTACTACACTATTATACATTATACACATTATTACACTTTAGCCTACAGTAAATAGGACACAGAATATTTAATAGAAGGATTACGCACTACATTATGCAAAAAATTAAGATCAAGCTAAACGACGATAATATAGAACTCCCGTATGGTCTAGTGGCTAGGATACCTGGCTTTCACCCAGGAGGCTCGGGTTCGATTCCCGGTACGGGAAAACACTTTTTTTATTATATTGTAGAACGGTGAAACTCTTAAGAAGTTGCCAGGTCAATAGCGTAGTCGGTTCGAGAAAAAAAACGATAATATAAACAGATCTTCAATTTGTGAACTCAAGAAATTAAACGCACGAAGGCGAGACCCTATGGTATAATACAATTCTGAAATGCCAAAGAGTTCCATAAAAAAACTGTGGACTACTCTGTGCACAAGTAGGAGATGGTACTAATTTTGTATTCGCATGTATGCGACATAGCAAAAGGAAACTAAAATTATGTTTAACGTTTAAAATTATTGATGATTTGTTTGTTATAAAATTAGGTATAACGCAGAAAAACTTTCCGTACATCCATTAAATTAAATAACACCAACAAAATACTCTTAATAAGCCGAGGATGTTGTATACCGTACTTATAATCCATTAATTTATTTAAAAAGTAAGTATATATTCAAACATCTTTTGCAAACAAACCACGATATTCATGTAGAAGCTGTTTCCGTTTTACAAAATATATTATATCCTTACAACCTTGTTTAACTAGCATTTATAAAAAAACTTACAGTTAAAAAATACTGTTACAATTAACGGACTACGTGTTTAACAATCCGGTCCTCTAAGACCTTCGGCATAAACAATCTTTGTAAAAAATAGTATACAAAAGCATTGCTCTACTTTAATCATTTTTATGACTTAAAACCAGGAAGGACATACCATTGTACTATTTTTACCAACAGGCACTGTTATGTTTTGTACATCGTTTTAATTGTATCTGTTTTTTTTCGAAATGACAGCGCTGTTGACCTGGAAAGGTCTTTACAGCTTCACCGAACTCCCAAGGCGACCGCTGAAGGTACTAAACCTATTTGGATGCTTGGGTGACTAATTCAAGGGTGCACGGCACACCTCGGCTCGGGTTGTCGCCTGTTTTGTGCAAAAATCGCGACCTATATGAGCTAATCTAAGCTAAGTTATCTAGATATACGTATGTGAGTTATTGAAACATGCATGTGTACCAAGAATGCGTGCTATATGTATTTTGTGTCGAAAAAAATCCTCTAAACTATATAGGATAGGATAGGATTAGTAAAAAATAAGGGTAGAACTGTTTGTCGTTTATTTCTCAGAAAAAGAAAAACAGCGTGAAAGCGTGCACTGTGTATAGGTGATGTGTGTGATGTTGTACCAATAATGTAAGGTTTTGTGTTACTGTATCGCGTGAGCAGCGTACTCAAGAGCTCCACGCCGAGGGAACGGACCTAGGCTTGAGCCGCTGTCGAGGGGGGCATAATTTGGTGTGCGGGAGCAAAATTTACCCCCAGACCACGGCGGCGTGATCTATGGTTACGCGGGCGTGGACGGGAACACGCTTTGTTTGAAGATACAGATTGGTACTGATCGTTCGCTGACGTGAGTGAATCAGGAGGGTCGGTAAAAATGTGTCGCGGTCGTCTTCTATACTGCGCAGCGTTGGATACGGGTTCATAGTTCGCGGCGGATATCACTAACGGGTTGGGGTTGTATCTGAATTCTTTAACAACTGTTAACAGTTAGATAACAAATATAAAGTGTAAATTTTCATTATTTTAATCTATGTAAAGAGAGTAATATGTTAAATCATTAATTTAAGAAATCTGACATCTTTAAACATTAACGTAAATATATTTACCTCGAAATCAATCATAATATCGAAGTAATAGGTATAGTTAGTCGTAGCTAAAATTGACAGATCCTTAATTCATGTACGCACAGCATGTACGCGCATACGAATATATGTTAGGTAAATCTATACTAATATTATCTATGTATACTAATTTTATAAATTTACGTCATTTACTTAACCAAAAAGTTATTTATTCATCCATTTCACAGAAGGATTCACGAGCGTCCACAGACCCTTTTTTATGACAAAGGTTTTATTGCTACCGAAACCAAAAGCTATTTTAAACCTTTCCACACTACTTATGTGGCAAACCAATAATTTCCTGAAATCGTCATTGTCTTCATTTCTATAATGCAAATAAATTAGTTTATTCCTAACTAATATTGTAAATGCTAATGTGAGTTTGTTACTCTATCAAGCCATAACTATTCAATCGGTCATCATTAAAATTTACACATACATACATACCTAAGTACAGAAAAGGACACAAGGAATCTTTCGTTCAGTAAAAGAAAAAAGTACTACTATTCCCAAGAAGCGATGAAATCTACATCAGACGTGAGATACCGCGTGTAAAAATTAGTCAATTATAACACTATTCTGTCCACAATAGTAATATCTATCTTTCTATTATACTGACGATTCCGTTGGATAATGACATATTTTAATATCTATATTTGAACTGCCTACGATATTGACTTAGCAGGGTTAACTTTTTTTTCCTTATCGAACTGAAAAAACTCTCAATTTACCGATAATAATATATGGAGTTGTTGATACGTTTATTCTTGGTACACATATACGTTTCAACAACTCTTACATATATGAATAGTTAGCTAGGTTAGCTAATATAGGTCGCGATTTTGCATGCAACAGACAACAGCCAAGCCGAGGTGTGCCGTGCATCCTTGAGCTGGTTGCCAAAATAAAATCGGCCGAGTGCCTTAAGCGTTCGCCTTAGTAGCCCGGTGAAGTTGTTAAGACCTTGCTGGGTCAATGGCGTAGTCATTTCGAAAAAAAAACTTAGCATGGTCTTAACAGCATCACCGGACTACGATTTTAAATATCAATCGGATGTAAAAGGAACTTAACCAAACACTTTTCGTTTCTCATTCTACCCAATCAAAGTCAGTATTTTTCTATTTATGTTTTTATTCTTTTTTTTTAAACACCGATGTCCAAAAAGCAAATTAAGATATACCAATACAATAAGAACGTTTTGCCCATTTACCCTTGCACGTTACGCATGACGTAGATATTAGTTAGTGGTCACGAGAGGAATGAGCAGATAGTTTACATTAGTCCGGTGAAGCTGTTAAGACCTTGCTGGGTCAATAGCGTAGACATTTCGAAAAAGAAAAAACAGATAGTTTACGTAATGTAGATAATAAGTACTTAGTTTTACTACGCACGAGGTTATATCGTGGGTTTATAAGCATAAAAGTACATAGTAGGTAGCTTGTGATAATTATATGAGACGATTATGTTTAAAATATGACATTTTAAGACGTGGTCACAAGCAAGTATAGTACCAGATATATACAAGTTACAGATTTAGAAAGAATGAAAGAAAGAAATTGTTTATTGTTGGAACAATACAAAAACTTAAATTAAACAAACTAATTAGACAATATATAGTGAAATACATATTAAAAATTAAGAGAAAGTAAAGCCCAACAATTGGCAAGCCCATTCAGCCATATGTGCAGTACAGCAGTAGTACCGCAGCGCTGATTTTCGATGGGAGCCATTGTGATGATAGGCGGACGTCCACGTTTAAATAATGTAGCTTCTGTTTGTGTGATATTCCTTATTTGTGAGGTGCAAAGAAAGTACGGGTTAAAAGTGATAAGAGTTTATAATATATTATGATAAATACTAGTTGAATAAACTGATGTAACCAATGATATATATAACCAACCTAATACCAACCAACGAGATACAACCAAAAAGCTGTAGATGGGTCATAAGCGCTTCGACAGCGGCTTATTAAAACTTATCTAACTACTCTGTTTGTGATGGCTGCCAATCAATCCGCCCATGTATCTAAGCAAAATACAACTATTTCTTTTTCACCACCGATATTGAGTATACCATCTCACTTCCACATTTTCTCTAAGACAGCGTGGCGTTAAAATATTACTTTACGTATGTGTGCCTTATCATGTCATTTGTATTGTCAAAATATCATGTACAACGTATTTATATTTTTTTAGGTATAATATCATTGAAAATAATAGAAAAACTAATAATGTGGCAATATTGAGACATCAAGGGACCGTTGTTCTCTCCAACCAAAGCAAAACGGGACTCGAGACGCAATACAACTATCGGTTTACAACACAAATATATTGTTGAACAGCCCACTGCCATAAACAGTTTGGTCATAAACTATTGTTACATGTATTCGCGCTGGCTTTGGCGGCTCGTAAAATTTTTCTTGAATTTTATCTCCGATCGGCCGGTCCCAGCCTTCGGCTTTTTTTGCAGAGTGAAATTGACGGTTTGGCGTTATCAACAAAAGGACAATACTATCCGAAATGCTTAGCAAACACGCGCACACAACTCTACAACATCACTTTGTGAACAGTAATTGTTAGGGTTTGCCAATAACATTGGCTTTGTAAAGAAACTCTTTTCTTCTTTAACGAATTTTACAATGTTGTATTGCAGAAAGGTTTAAAGTAATTAATGTTTCTGAGTTTTTTAAATAATGTTTTGTTTAAAACAATTCTTCTCAAATATTAGTTATGGAATACTAAGTAACTTTAGATTATTATTCATATTAGTGTTTTTTCTAAATGCAAGTAGTCTTTACCAATAACTTCAAGTCCGGTGAAGCTGTTAAAACCTTGTTAGGTCAATAGTGTCGTCAGTTCGAGAAAAAAAAAACAATTTACGTCACGACAGGTTATGATGTCCAATAAACAATCTCATGTTATCTGCTTTTTATTCTCATAAAAAATCAACTTTCACACTAGTAATTAAAAGCCTGATAAGATATATCGTAAACGGGCATAGAATGCAATTATATTCAGATAAATCATTTACGAATCACACAAATAATGGTCCTTTTTAAAATCTGCACCAAAAAATAAATAAATCAAATCCAGTAACTAAGTAGTCTCTTAGAAAATTTCAGTGAAGTTCATGTTTGGTGTGTCACACTATCATCAATGAATAAGTATTATAAAACAAAATCGGTTTTTAAATCGTTGTCCGGTGAAGCTGTTAAGACCTTGCTAGGTCAAAAGCGTAGTCATTTCGAGAAAAAAAATGTTTTTAAATCTGTCTTCTCCTTTATTTCTTTGAAACTAAACAATGGATTCTGATACAATTTACACTATTATTTGAAGAATATATTCCGAAAGCTATATATAACACATATATATTATATTTATTTTATGTTTAAAAAATCAGTATATTGTTATCAAGTCGTTAAAGTAGGTTATGGGCACTTGCGTTGCTAACGCTGAGTAAAACATTCCCGGAGAAATTCTAACGTGCGTTTGTACAAACTTTGCGGATTTTTTTCCTACACGAATTTAAAAACGCACCACAACTTAGGGCAACGCAATGTGCACTAAATAGGTACATATTTTATATTTATGAATTCTATATTAATGCTTCTATTACGTTATGTTGTACTATGCTACAGCACTCTCTAAGAAAAACATATTTAAAACTCGGTCACAAATGGCGAGGACTGTACTTACAAATCTTGTTCATTTTCGTATGATAATTTTATTACCTATACTAGAGCAAGTTGCCATCTAACGCCTACACACTATATTGTAGTTAGTGCAAGTAATAGAATTTAAAGTTTTATGCAGTAAGATGTGACGGTTGCGGCTGACTGTATCATGACGACTATACGTAAGATTATAGCGCTTACTGTAGTGACACGCTTAGGCGTGATCAATCGACGTATACCCAGTAATCAAGTACAGTATCTGTGCCCGGCTAAGTCACGATTATCATGCACATTATAATAAACCCACCACAGTGACACTCTTTTAGTTTGTCGCGTTTCGGGATAGCCTAATGAATAAGACAATGATGGCTGAAAATGGCTTTTTCTAACCCAACCTAAGCTAAAGATTTTAAAGTTGCGTCATTACCATATTAGACCACATCACCATTTAAAATTCTAGAACAACAAAAAAAATCTAGTTGCCGAGACACTTGGAGGTCGGTATGACGGCGTAGATAGCCGTTGTATTTAACCTCTAAGAAAAAGGTTGTCGCCGTTTTTTAATTACTATTCGTCTACCTTCAGGCACAGAGCCATCGATGAAACTTCTTACAATAAACATTATTTAATGATACGTCCAAGAATTATGACTCACGTATAATAGTCTCATTTTACCTCTTCAATGATACCATAATGATTCCTAAGTTTATCTTACATGAGAACGAAAACCTCATTAAGCGCAACAGCGAAACAGGTACGGTTTTTAAGTGAAATAGGTATTGAATACTTGCTTTAAAAAGGTTACGTTTTAAATGCACCGCGTTCGCTGAATGTTCGCCATCTTGCTCTTTTGTCTATCTTTGGTTAGGTGAGGTTAGAATTGCGAAAAAAGGATAACGCGAACTCGGGCGAGCGTGGTGCATTTAGTACTAAACCTTTGTAAAACAAGTATTTAATACGCAGGTATTTAACTTTTTTTGTAATAACACCGGTATAGTCGATTTCTTATTTGAAAATAGTTTTTCTTTAGTTAGTTGTAAACAGCAAAATAGAAGATAGTTTTTTACATGATATCTAAACAGTTTGGATACCACAGATACAGAACAAAATAACAAATATACAAAACATAAATTCAAACATTTAAAAATCATCTGCCTAACTATGTAGAAACAACTCAAGAACACGCACATTTTTAAACTTAATTTAATTACAGAAGTCATACAACTCACCTTGTTACAAGATAAACGCTACTCTAAAAAAAATTTACTTCGGGGCGAAAACAAATATTATTGACAGGCGGTCGTCCACGCACTATAATTACACATCACGAAGCCACGGGCACTTTGTTGTACATAGTGTAAAAGATAACCGCTGAAATTCGCCGTTCTCTCGAGACCAATAATTATCTCGCGTTCGAGCCAACCAAAACAGGACTGACAAAAAAAATCTCCATCATTATAAAAACGGACCGGATTTAATACACGAATTACAGAATCTTTCTTCCTTTACGAACAGAGTGGCGAATGTTTAAAAATAAAAACTAAATGTATGCATTAAATATAATTTATTTACTTTCGTTACAAAAATACGTCATTTGTATAATGAATTCGCGTGAATAACATTTAAATCATTTTAAAGTTATCAATTGTTCTAAATAGTTTGATTTTACATAATCCATTGTAACAATTAAAAAGAGATTCAGAATAAGCAATGATAAGTTACATGACAATGAATGATTGATATAATAAGTACGATTAAAATAATTATATAAAATATAAGCAAAGCGTATAATTTAAAAAAACTTAATCTATTGATTCAAAGTAACAATTAACATTGATATAAAATATTTTTCTATTTATTTTTATTGAAAACAAATCACATGTGAATACTATTTTCTCTTTGAGTTACTTTCTATTTTATAAACTGTATTACGTTGGAATGATACAGACGTTTTTTTTTTATTTGTAAAGGTATAAGTATAACAATTAATAATTTATTACTTTCACAGGAACCCAAATTAAAAACTATTTTCATAATACTTTATAATTGTACTCGTTGAGAAACGTCATTCTCAAGCCTAGGTTAACTCTTTGGAATCTTTGTATCGTAATAGGTCCTATATTGAAATTAGTATTATTAAAAATTAGTATAATGTCACCTACATAAAAGATTAAGCATACATTAATGTTGTTAAATAATTGTTGATGAATATAGTTCGAAATTTTAAGTATGTACTAATTTTCGTTACTTAATTCTATGAATGAATAGCTAGTATAAATTAGTACAATATGAGGTAATGTAGAAACTTTTATTGAAGTAATACTTCTTTGGACGCCAAATTATTATAAAACCAAATATTATTCTGATAACAGATGGAATGTCAAGTCAAAAAATAAAGACTGGTTAACATAATTATATTGAACTAATTTAGAACATTTTTCACATACAGGTACTTCGTTTGGAGCATGACCTCTTTGCATTAACATACTTTGGGGGTCATTCAAGTATTACATAAGTACTGATGGGGGAGGAGGTGTCATTGATTTCCTTATTTTTAATGAAGTAC